>JAYESD010000001.1:295716492-295949481 GCA_036927565.1 Tuctoria greenei | reverse complement strand
GATTGATTATTTGCTTAAATATGCACGGCCGTCTTGCCGGCCGACGCGACCGCCGGCTCCCCTCCACGGCGAGCGCCGCCCCGCCCCGGCCCCTTCCCCTCCTCCCCTCCCCCTCCTCCCCTCCTCCCCTCCATAACCGCCGGTTGCCCGGCCCCGAGCGCCACCGCCGCCGATTCCCGGCCGACGCCACCGCCGCCTTCCCGGCCGACGCCACTGCCGGCTCCCCTCCACGGCGAGCGCCGCCCCGCCCCGGCCCCTTCCCCTCCCCCCCCCTCCCCTCCTCCCCTCCTCCCCTCCCTAACCGCCGGCGGCCCGGCCCCGAGCGCCACCGCCGCCGCTTCCCGGCCGACGCCACCGCCGCCGCCTTCCCGGCCGACGCCACCGCCGGCTCCCCTCCACGGCGAGCGCCGCCCCGCCTCGGCCCCTTCCCCTCCCCTACTCCCCGACCGTCCCCTCCTCCCCTAGCTCCCCGACCCGGCCTCCCCTCCTCCCCGACCCCCCTCCCCCTAGCTCCCCCGGCCCTCACCGCCGGCGGCCCGACCCCGAGGAGCGCCGCCACGGCTTCCCGGCCGACGGCACCGCCGCCTCCCCCCTCCCCCCTCCCCCTCCCCTCCACGGCGAGCACCGCCCCGGCCCCTTCCCCTCCCCTCCCCGACCCCCCTCCCCTGGCCCTCACCCTTCCTGACCGCCGGCCCGGCGCCGATCGTCTCCCTCAGCAACGTAGACGACTAGATGACATGACATAGATATCTTGCAGCCCTTCCCGGCCGACGCCACCACCGCACCGCTGCCTCCCCCTCCCCCCTCCCCTCCACGGCGAGCGCCGCCCCCCCTTCCCCTCCCCCGACCCCCTCCCCCTCACCCTCCCTGACCGCCGGCCCGGACCCGGAGCGCCGCCCCGCCATTCCCGGCCGGCCCCGGAGCTTAATTTGCTTATTTTTGCTTAATTTACTTAAATATGCATGAGTGGTTTATTTTATTATGATTAATTTGCTTCATTATGCTTAATTTCCTTATTTTTCCTTAATTTGCTTAAATATGCATTAGTGGTTTATTTTATTATGATTAATTTGCTTAGTTATGCATAATTATGCTTAATTTCCTTATTTTTGCTTAATTTTCTTAAATATGCTTAAGTGGTTTATTTTATTATGATTAATTTGCTTAATTATGCATAATTATGCTTAATTTCCTTATTTTTGCTTAATTTGCTTAATTACGCTTAGGTGGTGTATTTAATTATGTTTAATTATGCTTAAATTGCTTAAATTATGATTACAATTTTAATTTTGATTGCTTGAGTGTTCTAGTACTATATATACATAAATGGGCTTCGGACAGGCTTGACAAGGCCCGACAAGGCCCATTTAGTGGTAAGGTAAAGTATGCGAACGACGACGGTGAGGATGGCAAGCACCTGGAGGACCGTCGCTGGAGTAGGGGTATCGAGGAGAGGAGAAGGGGATCGTCGCGGCTGCCGTATCTGGACTCTGGAGCGATGGAATCGTGGAGAAGAGAAAGGAAAATGAGTAGGGTTAGGTCGGAGAGGACTTTTATGTGGCCGATCTGAAGTGTGGACCGTCGGATATTATCTGACGGCTCACTCGCCTCAGTCCTCCGCCTCCCCCGATGGCTTAGTCCTCCGCCTCCTTCTCTAAGACCAACTTTCCTCTCAGTCTTTCTCTAGTTCTTTCCTCTCTCTTAAATGACCTCAAAATGAAAATGAGCAACGTAACCTATAGCAATGTGTTACCCGTTTCGGATCGGCACGTCTCATATGCCATTGGCATGTGAGACGTGCAGGTTCGGAATTGTCTCTTTTTGGACAGCCTCGGAGTGACCGAGGGGGCGTGGCTTGTGACGAGACGCGGGTCCGGATTTGGACGAGATTTCGGTGGCGTAACCCTGTTGTTCTCTGCTGCACCATTTTTGGACGTGCAGTGGAGAACAGCGGGGTTATGCTGCCGAAATTTCGTTCGAATCCGGATCACGCGTCTCGTCATGAGCACGCTCCGCTCGGTCACTCTTGGGTGGGTTTAGGATCTATCTGCCTAGGTTGTGGGGCCGTGACACATAACATAACAATACATTAACGACAATTTCTTTCGCGTTAAACTGCAGAGTCAAACATGGGCGAAGACCGTAGTTGGATGTACACTGGTTGGAAGAGCAGAACTGGTGGTCACTCAGATGAGTGGTACGCCAAGACAGAAGCTTTTGTGGAACGAGCTTTTTCGTTGTCAAATAGCGATAAGGCGCGGTGCCCATGTACGAAATGCCGAAACGGAACGTTTTTGGACAAAGTGGAACTTACGTTGCACTTGTGTCGAAACGGTTACGTGTCACATTATGAGTTGTGGAACTTCCACGGCGAGACAACTTCTCAAGCTGTACAAGAAGTGGAAGCTGACAATGATGATGCTCAAGAGGTTGATATGATGGATGAGATGCTAGAAGCTATACGACCAGAGCTTACAGAAGATACTCAAACAGCAGAGGTTAAAGAGTTCTTCAAACGTCTCAAAGATTCAGAAGAGGCTCTGCATGAACACACTAAAATGTCAATCCTCAATTTTGTGACTAGACTTATGGCAATTAAGTCTAAGTTCTTCTTTTATAACAATTGTTACAACATGCTCATCGATTTGTTCAAAGATGCTCTTCCACAACCCAACAAAGTGCCTAAGGATATGTACAACTCGAAGAAAATTCTTTCTGGTCTCGGGATGAAGCACGAAAAGATTGATGTGTGTCCGGACAACTGCATGCTTTTCTGGAGAGAGCATGCCAATGAGAACAAATGTTTGAAACGTGGTCAACCGAGGTTTGTCAAAGTTGTTAATAACGATGGTAATACAGTGACGACGGAAGTCGCACGTAAGCAGCTTCGTTACTTACCTGTGACACCGAGGTTGAAGCGGCTGTTCCTTTCAAAAAAAACGGCCAGACACATGAGATGGCACAAAGAAGGTGAGCGTGAGAACAATGGAGTCATGACTCACCCGTCCGATGGTGAGGCATGGAAGGCTCTGGACCGGTTCGACCCAGAATTCGCTCGTGAAGCGAGAAATGTTCGCATCGGGTTGGCGACAGATGGGTTCACACCGTTCAGCACAAACGCCGCACCATACTCCTGTTGGCCCGTCTTTGTCATTCCGTACAATCTTCCGCCGACCTTTTGCATGAAGAATGAGTTATGTTTCTTAGCCTCATTGTACCTGGGCCAGATCATCCTGGGTCACGTCTCAACGTGATGTTGAAACCGTTGATCGAAGAGTTGAAAATGTTGTGGACAGGAGTCGAAGCGTACGACTGTTACAAGAAACAGAAATTCAACCTCCGAGTTGCTTATTTGTGGTCCGTTCATGATTTTCCGGCATACGGCATGTTTTCTGGATGGAGCACTCATGGTCGGTTGACGTGTCCGATATGTGCCTCGGACACCGATTGCTTTCGACTTACCCATGGAGGCAAGATATCTTACTTCGATTGTCATAGACGTTGGCTACCTCCGAATCACTTGTTTAGACAACAGAGGAATGTCTTCAGAAAGAACACCGTTGTCACTAAAGGACCACCGAAACGTCTTGACGGGTCAGAAATATCTGATATGTTGGACAAATTGGTGCCAGATGAAGGTCGTCCTGGATATTTCGAAGGTTACGGAGACAAACACAATTGGACTCACATATGTGGACTTTGGGAGTTACCGTATGTGAAGTCGTTGATTCTAAGGCACAACATTGATGTTATGCATCAAGAGCGTAACATGGCCGAATGTATCATAAGCACATGCATGGACATGACGGGCAAAACAAAAGACAATTTAAAGGCTCGAAAGGATCTTGCCGAGCTTTGTAACCGTCAAACTCTTGAGCTCTCCGAAAATGGTGGTAAATCACGCGCTCCTTTCTGTCTTCGACCTAAAGAGAAAAAAGAAGTTCTCGAATGGTTGCAAAGGTTGAAATTCCCAGATGGTTACGCAGCTAGTCTGAGACGAGCCGTGAATGTGAAAACGGGAAAGCTCATTGGGTTGAAGAGTCATGATTATCACATAATCATGGAAAGACTTCTGCATGTTATGTTTCGAGGCTATTTTGACGATGCAGTGTGAAAGGTGTTAGCCGAGCTTAGCCACTTCTATAGGCAACTCTGTGCTAAAGAAATCACGCCAGAGATGATGACTAAATTGGAAAAGGAGGTTCCGGTACTTTTGTGTAAGATGGAAAAATTTTTTCCTCCGGGATTTTTCAATCCAATGCAACATCTCTTAATTCATCTTCCATTTGAAGCGAAAGTGGGCGGTCCCGTGCAATATAGGTGGATGTATCATATTGAAAGATCACTTAGATATCTGAAACCAATGGTTGGTAACAGGGCAAGGGTTGAAGGTTGCATCGCCGAAGCTTTTACTCTTAAGGAAGTAGGATACTTCTCAAGTGTTTACTTTGCAGAGGAAAACAATGTTAATACTTCGGTAATGCGATACAATATAGATGAGCAACCTCCTTGTAGCGATCTCTCCATTTTTGCAACAAGAGGCACTACTGTTGGTAGTTACACTTCGTATGATGTTAGCGAAAAAGAAAGGCGTGCTGCATTCTTCTACATGTACGCTAATATGGAAGAAATGAATGAATATTTCAAGTAAGTGTTTCTCCTACACTTATGTTTTTCACCATCTTTTCCGACACATGTATTCTAAAAGGTTCTCTTTGTCGTGTAGTATGTTCGACAAGCAAAATTGGAGACATAGACATCAATCCACGAGCAAGCAAATAGAACATATTCGACGGGAAGGAATAAACGGGGGATCTAATTTTCTCTCCTGGTTTCGAGATCATGTAACGTTTTCTCGATAACTAATCAATGTTAACAATGTTTTCTTATAACTTAAGAATGCTTACGTTTTCTAATAATTCCATATCTTGGACAGTGCCAAAAAGATGCCAACGTCCATGAAGATTTGCGACAACTATCCCGTGGAGTGGTTAATGTTAGAAGCTATGGTCGATATGACGTCAACGGCTATCTATTCCGTACAACTCAATTTGAATCTCTTCGTCCTCTCGCGGCAACATGTAATACCGGAGTTGTGATGAGGGCAATCGATTCGCAAGATCATGAAACGCAGTACTACGGGATTATTAAAAAAATCCTTGAATTCACTTTTGTCGCAAACAAGCCAATTCGAGCGGTATTCTTTGACTGCGAATGGTTTGATTCCATTCGTGGAATTCGAGTAAACGAATTTGGCATGGTCGAAGTAAAACACAAGGAACGGTTGAAAGGATTCGATTCATTAGTTCTTGCACACCAAGTAGAGCAAGTGTACTATCTACCTTATCCATGCAATAAATTCAAAGCTTGGTGGGTGGTACATAAGGTGAATCCTCGTGAGCGGTTATACGCTCCAGGAGATGATGATTATCACGACGAAGCTGAGGTTGATTGTGTCTACCAAGAGGAAGAGTTGCCAGACTCCTTCTCAGTCGAGCCCGGTGTAGGACTCGATAACTTAGTTGGAGACGCTCAAGATATCGAGGCTGGCACGGAAGCGGAAACAGAATCAGAATCTGAATCTGAAGATATCGATGACATAGTCGAACCTGCTGATTTGCGCAAACGAAAACGATATGCGCAACAAGAAGATCGATGGGCTGGTTTAAGGAGTAGGGTGCATGATTGTGATGTTGATGAATTTTGAAGTAACGTTTTATTCACTAATTTAACATTAATTTTGTATATTATCTTTGTATATTAATCATTTATTCCTTGCAATAGGATGTCGTCAAAGGGGAAGGGGAAGGGGAAGCCAGTGAGAGGGTTTGAGCCGCCAGCAGACCCTTGCTCAGGGAGATCGTTCCGTTCTAGTCGATGTGAGCTCTTTCTGGCACACGCTCCACCCTCAGCTGTCGTGTGCTTTCAGCAGACAGAGGTAAACTTTAGTTACTATAAAGTTATTTTTGAAATTGCAATTGTTATTAATTATTAATAAAGTCATTCCTTTTGTGCAGTCTGACTCAGAGACTTCTGAGTCTGAGTCAGAGTCTGAGGCTAGGGGGGCCGCTACAGGAGCCCGACTCAGAGGCTAGGGGGCCCTCTAGTGCTAGCCTCCCTTCGGAGCCGGCTAGCGCTAGCCTCCCTGGGCAGCCCTCTACCACTAGCCTTCCTGGAGGCTCCGGGGGGGTCCGCAGAGCCTTCAGGGTCACAGGACGCGGCAGCGTCGCAGCAGAGGCGACGGACGAGGAGGACCCACTTTGCGGCTCCTCCTCCGGTTACTACTCAGCGGACCACGATCCGTCCCGTTGGAGACAGGTATAAAAACTGTATATAGTATACTAAATATTAGATGTTGTTTTTCTTTACTTAATGATTTAATATATTTTGTAGATGTTGGTACGACTTCTCGTTCACGGGGGCCGAGAAGCACCACAGGCAGGTTAACAGTGTCCTCGGTGCTATCGTCAAGTTGCACTACCCCGGTGTAATTGACGGTTTTCCTGCCCTGTCGTGGGATGACTACGCTCGGGTCTCTCACCCGGTGCACGGCACGGTTCAGGGAGCCGTGTGGCATGATTTTATGGTAAGTTTAACTGTTTCGTTTTTTCAACTCCTTTGAATTCTTAATTGCATATCACTTAAATATTTGTTTGCTTAAAGTTGAGGTACCAAGTAGAGGAGCCGGGCATGGAGGACCACGCGAGACGCGTGTTCCATTACAACGCTCGGAAGCTCACGACGGCGGCGTTGTCATACGCCCGGATTCAGGCCGTCAACGCTTACTACAAGCGGCACCCCCGGGAGCAGGAGCATGAGCAGCAAAGGGGTGTCTTTAGGAATGACTCGGACTCCTACTTGACAGAGGAGCAGTACGCGGAGGTAAGTTTTTAATATTGTTAAATATTTACAATATCTACGTATGTTAACCGCGTTGATGAAAATGAAATATGTGCAGGTTAGTATTTCCTGGTTACAGGGTAACATCGAGGCGTACTTAGCTCTCTGTCGGTACTGGGCTAGCGACGCTTTTATCAACAAGTCCACGAAGGCTAGACAGTGTCGCATGGGGTCCGAGGGCAAGCACAACTATGGCGGTGACGGCTACTTGCGTTTGGCTAAACGCATGGTAAGTACCTTTTTATTTTATTTATGTGTTCTTAATATATTATTTATCTCACTAACACGGATGTACAGGAGCGAGAGTTGGGTCATGAGCTGACCCCGACCCAGGTTTGGAAGAGAGGTCACAAGGGAAGTGACCCTTCTCAGTCAGGGCAGTGTAGTCAGGTCGCAGCCGACCGACTGGTAAGTTTTCGAAATTCATCAATTTCATTATAACTAATACTATTATTGACATACTTACAAGATTTATTTGTTTTGTAGACAAAGTACGCGCAGGAGGTCGCGAAGATACACGGTGCGGATTACAATTGGGAAAGCGCGCCGATCGACCCCCAAGCCGCGTACGCAAGCGGAGGCGGGAAGGCCCACGGACGGTGAGTTCTTCGTGTGTTTCATTTCTTTTTCAATTAATCTTCTTCTACTTAGTGTTTTCATTCTTTTGCAGGTTTGCCATTTTCGATGGAGTTGTCGACTCGAGGTCGACGCGACCTTTGAGAGGCGCTTCATCGTCGCAGGCTTCGACCGCTGGGACCAGTGGTCGTCTCTCGCAGACGCAGCTGGAGCTCCAGGCCATGAGGGAGTCGCTGACGCAAACTCAGGCAGAGCTGGAGCGGACGAGAGCGGAGGCAAGGGAGGAGCAGCAGAGGACGGCCTTAATGATGGCCCAGATGCAAGCAACGGTGGCGGTAAGTAATTTAAAGTACCGTAGTTAAATTTCACAACACTTAATAACATATATCTGCTAATATCTTGCAATGGCAGGCTCTTGCTCGACAAAGCGGTCAGGACATCCAGATTCCTACGCTTCCGCCGCAGCAGACACCGGAGCAGGTAATATTGTCTATACCTAGGAGTTTGATTCCCTTTTCATTATGTTAAAAAGTTATTTGCATCACATTTAATCCTAATTATGATTCTTTTGCAGGGTTCCGGAACGCGTCGAGATCCCGGAGGCAGTGGAGGGGGTAGCGTGTAGACACTGGAGCAGGTGAGAAACTCTCTTTAAGTGTATCTAATCAAGCTTTAGTAGTTTTTGACCATGATAGAAATGATTAGTATATAGTGAATAAGTTGTTAGTGCTTCCATTTAACAAAAGAGCTAGTGATTATCACTGATGTTACCTTCTTATGTCAAAACTGATGTTCATTGAGTTAACAAAGAGCTAGTGCTTCCATTTAACTAGTGATATAGTACATTACTTCATTTGAAACTACATCATGCTTCCTTCTTTTGTCACTGATGTTCTTGGCCTCTTATGTTATCACTTAGTTGACATTGATGCTTACTAGTGATTATGTTTGTTTTGCAGGGATCCGGAACGCGCCGGGAAGATCCTGGAGGTAATGGAGGGGCTAGCGTGTAGCCCGGTGTAATTTATTTGGAAAATTGTGGTGTTTGTTGATGTTTTGAACCATGGGCGAACTTATATTGACTGTTCTGTGACTGTATATATCTGTATATATCTGTATATATTTTTTGACTGTTCTGTGACTCGCCATCGAGCGAGGTAGACAGTTTCTGTTTTTAAAAAAATTTCGAAAACTTAACTTACATCGGCTATGAGCATGCCGACGTAAGTTTGCCCAGGTTAACTTACGTCGGTATGGCCAGACCGACGTAAGTTAAACCACTTAACTTACGTCGGTTTGCCCTGGCCGACGTAAGTTACAGCACTTAACTTACGTCGGCCTGCCCAAGCCGACGTAAGTCATTCGGCCCAGCCCAAGGCCCATCTCGAGGGTGAACTTACGTCGGCTCCTGCAGACCGACGTAATTAAGGTAACTTACGTCGGTGGCCGACGTAAGTTACCTTAATTACGTCCAAAACCCTACGTCGGCTGAAAGCCGACGTAATTAAGCAAAAACCGACGTAATTAAGTTAATTACGTTGGTTTAAGCCTAACTTACGTCGGTTTTGGCCGACGTAAGTGACCGGTATTCCTGTAGTGTGAAGTCGCGCATCCGCACGGCAGGGAGGTGGAGGCCCCGAGGCTCGCTCCGCACGGCGAGGTCGGCGAGGCTGACGAAGTCGAGCGCCGAGGCCGGCGAAGGCGCACATCGGCACGGCGGGGAGGTGGAGGCCTCGAGGTTCGCATTCGCACAGCGAGGGCGACGAAGTCGCGTGCTGAGGTCGGCGAAGGCGCGCATCCGCGCGGCAGGGAGGTGGAGACTCTGATGCTCACATCCGCACGGCGAGATCGGCGAGGTCGACGAAGTCATGCGCTGAGGCCGACGAAGGAGCGCATCTGCGCGGCAGGGAGGTGGGGTCGAGGCTCGCATCCGCACGGTGAGGTCGGCGAGGATAGCGAAGTCGCAGTTGTTGAGGCCGACGAAGTCAGCGTGTTGGGGTCGACGGAGTCGCACTGAGGTCAGCGGAGTCGCGCCGACGCCGGTGAAGGTGCGCCCGCGAGGTCGTGCGCGTTCATGAGCGCCTATCGACACCGCCTCAAGGCCCGATGCTCTTCACCATGGACGGATCTCGGTGAGCGGACCTACAGCTCGGCCATGGCTGCTTTTTCATATGGGAGCTAGCAAGAATGCGATGGACTTTTAAAATAAAAAAGAAAGGAACGTAGCAAATGAGTGCTGGCGGCATCCACGAGGAAAGGAAACGTGATGAGTGGAAGCTAGCAGATGAGTTGGTGGTGTATTATTGAGGAGGGAGAAAGAATGATGTAGGTGGATCTGCGTGAAGTGTTCTGATTGGTCTAAAAGTTGAAGCTCGGATAAAGGAAGGCGTGTGCTCTATGCAGTAGTTTTCAGACGTTCTTTATACGACCGCCTGTGAAAATAAAGGCATCTTCACAAGCGTTTTTTAGTGTACAACCGTCTGTGATATTATTTATTATCACAGACGGTTTGTACCACCCACCACCTGTGATAATCTTTATATTTTTGCAGGCGGTTTTTAGTTATGAACCGCCTGTGATATATTATTATTACAGATGGATTTTAATGCATTTTACATCATAGGCGTATTTCTTTATGGACCGTCTGTAAAAAAAATCGTAAGCGTCTGCAAAAATGTGTTTTGTAGTAGTGGCGGGGCACCTTGTAGCTGACTGGTTAGTGGGCCACCGATCGGCCTGGCCCACCTGACAGTGTTTGGCAACGAATCGGGAAACCTACGGACGAGCGTCCCCGTCGTTGTCAGTCTCTCTTCCCGGGGTGGAGGGGTGAAGGGGAATCGGACGTCATCCCCGATTCCTACCACTTTAGCCACTCAGTGATCGGGCACGCACCTCTTATGGTTAGAGAGCGAAACCAGCAAGTGAGTTGTGAAGGAGCAGGAAGCTAGTTGGAGCCGCGCAGCCATGGCACCCACCTTCTCATTCATGCCTGCGGAGCTAACTGAGGAAGCCAGGATGATCTTCTTCATCGATCGTGGATGGCTTCCTCCGGGCCATCTCGCACAAACCAAGCTCCGCGCTAGAACGATTCCCCCCCAGCTTCGAAACGACGCCATGGCGCCGGGTCTACATGGCTGTGGGTACACACAGCAACGGTAAGCTAGTGGCGCGTGCGTTCAGATTGTTCATGGATGCTTAATTTCCAGGAGTTTCGTACGTATTCTGCTAAGTTTCTCTCTAGTTCTCCTTCTTGAACTCGGGGACTTTTTTCGGTGGGCAATTCGTTTTTATCGGTGGGTTCAATAAAAATATTTCGTTCTTACCATTCAAATTTATTTGAACTTGTTTGAATTTGGTTCAAATTTGTTTGAATGTCGTTCAAATTTGTCTGAATTTGAGTCCAAAATTTCAGGATTTTTTTTGGCTATCGAAAATTGTTTCCTTGCTTGAATGACAATTACTTAACCAATTATATTGTTGCTTCAGCTTACCACAGCATGGAACCCTGGAACCCTAATGAGCTATCTGCCGGCAGTGCGCGCGGTATATTCTGGTTTTTTACCGAGCTCCCGCGCATAGGTGAAAAGATCTGCCGGAAGACGGTGGACGGTCGTCAGACCTGGTCAGGCAGGAGTGGACGAGCTCACAAGAATGGCTTCCCCGTCGAGATCCTGGTAGCCAAGCTTGATATCAAAGACACGGCCTACCACATGCTTGAGCTCACTTTGGACGAAGAAAAGGTACAATTTGGACATATAATGATTTTGATATGATGGATGATATGTGTGTGGTTGCAAAACGTTTAATGCTACAGACATAGTGTTATTTGTTAGATAGACAGTTCTGGTCTAATATATCCCTGTGAATCATGGTGGTGGACAGCCTACCGTCTCTCTTTGCAAAATCTGGAGAACGGGCACCGCAGCAGCTGAATCTCCGCAGACTATGAATCAAGGAATATCAACATCTAATCGGTAGACACAACATGCCAGCAGCGTGTTAATCTCGATACACACACACACCACTTTACATAATTACATGGTTGATGCTACCCATATGCCTCACTCTCTTACGATTGAGACGATAAAAATGGGATTTGTAATAATAATGACTACTCAATATATGGAATGTAGTTGGATGACAATCTTGAAGGAGCAACAGAGATGCAAATAGACCAACCTCGAGGTGTGTACATTTGGCGCAATACCACTCTTGGTTATATTGTAACAAAAATATATCAACATATCATTAGCCATTTGAATTTTACCGATCAAATTTTACGAATACTGTATCTAATCTCATTGTAGGACAATTTGAAGGTATAGAACGACAGCTCTGCCGCATGCCTAACCATGAAATGTCAATGAGTGACTACACAGGATCTCCAAAGTTTATGGAGCATGATTCTTCTTTTCCTGGTCAAGACACATTTCTTTTGTTTGCTCAATTCATTGATCTATTCTAAATTATTATTTAATTATTACAACCCCTTGCAAAATTTGTTTGTCTGCCATGACCATAAATACTCTTGTCTGGATTGTGCAGAGTATTGGAATATCAATCATATTATAGGACAACTTGATGGTAAAGAACAACAGCCGCATGTCCCTGGCCATACATTGTCAACAAATGACTACGTAGTAGTGCCTGCATACACTACATGGGGTGAGTAGTTTGTTTCTATTTGCTTGCATCCGTATAATATAAGTATAATTTATTTTGGTTGCTCAAATATTTTTTGCTATTTTAATTTTTGTGGACATCATAAACCGTATGTATTTCTTGCACAGATTTTGCAGAACATTTGAAGTACAATAATCCAATAGGACAACATGATGGAAACAGAACAACAGCTGCACATCTCAGACCATGTGCTGTCAACAAGCAACAATACATGCCCTCCGAATTCTACATGTGGTAATTATATATGCATACTCCATTTTTTTTCCTATTTCCAGAAAGTTGATTGTGTAGTTGCAATACATGTAAGTATCTAGATGTATGCATTTCTTATGAAAATTCTGCAGGATATTTTAGTGATAATCTTCTTACGGAACAATTTAAAGTGAATGTAAACAACACAATCATTCGTGATAACCTTAATTACATGCATGATTTGTTCTGTTTTGAAGAAAATTTAATGACATACCAATTGGTGTTATTATCATAATCATACTTATTTTGCACCAGAATTGTGCAGTGTTTTTAAACCTCAATCTTATTGCTGCACAACTTGAAGGTATAGAACAAGAGCCGCACATGCCTGACCAAGCAATATCCATGAGCAATTACAATGTGCCTCCAAATTCTTTGCGGGGTAAGAATTTCTATAGATTCACCACAGCCTTATTTGTGGCATTTGTCCTTTTTGCAGAATTATTCCACTTCAAATCTAAGTTACTTAAATGATAACCATGTATTTCTTGCATGATATTTTTGCATAGTATTTTATCTTCTTCAGTCTTTTCACAGGACAATTGGAAGGTGTAGAAGATCAAGTTAAAGTGCATGATGAGGATTTACTGTCAATGAGTGACTTCGTAGTGCTTCCAAAACCTACCGAAGGTAAGTATTATTTTGCTATTCAACACAACTATATGTTCCATTATTTTGTGAGGATGACATTTTATATATGGTAATTAAAGTTTAGGTACGTGGCATATAACCTGATGTTTTGAACCACACATATTAAAGTATTCCATTGCAAGTGGTTATATGGTACAAAGACATGCCTAATCAGTGCAATTGGTTCCTTACATTTGTTATGTTTCAAATACATTTTGTTGTATATGATTTTAGTGGCACAACATATCTATAATCTTTGGCTGTCAAAATTATTTTCCTCTGATCCCAAACTAGAATAGATGTGTGTGGAGATGTTTGTTAGTTTATTTTTAGTATAAAGAATTTATAGTGAGTGAATGAGTTTGTATGGATGTTATGAAGCGCATTCAACATGCTTTGCTGGATGGAGAAGAACCATTTGTCGTTCCTTGGGGAATAATTTATGTTACACTGGTGTAAATATTTTTTAAATATATAATTAGTGTTATATTGCCTTCACTCCTAAAAAAGACTGCTTAGGATGTCAAATTTACTACAAACTAAACTAGATTTGTTATTGTAAATAATGGAGGAAATAAAATGAAGTTTGACCACACTTTGCTAAAAACATTAGATGTACCCTAAGATGACCATCATACTTTACTTCTCATTAAGTACAGGCTGTGCCACAATAACTATATTCGCTCACCTGTTTGATCCCATGCACAAATTAACATGCACATAGATCAAATTATGACTAGTCAACAAGAAACTTGAAACGGTTTTTAACTTTGCAGATTTTATTCCATCCACAGACGAGGACGATGATTCTGTCTATCAGGTGAGTTTGAGGTTTTGTACTCTCAGATTCTACAAACCTAGTGTATATAGATCACTATATATTATATATTTATTTTGTATCCTTGAAGTTAAACCAAAATTACATCGATAAGTGTGTCCATATAACTTATAGATTCTCGAGTTCTCAATACTAGAAAATGGATTTTTCCTGAGTGATAATTTTTTTGTTTTGTGGTATTAGTGTATGCAAGTACATGTTTTGATATGTTTGTACAAGCTTCCGCGTAGACTAATTGCAGTCTAGAGTAACTGGCATATGCAAATGAAGAAAAAAAATCAATCATAAATACTTTATGGCGTGAAAACACCAGCTTCTAGAGATGATATATTGCATGAGTTATTAAACTATTGATTGCAAAATTACTAAGACAGGAGAACGCAATAAGCAACAAATGTTTTTCCTTTCAAGAGTATAATAGTGTACCCGCACCCTTTTCTGTAGCGTGATTCATTTTGTTTTTCCAAATAGATGTCGTTATATATTGTAGAGGTTAGAAAATATTTCCCATTATCTAAAAGAAATATATGGTGTTATTAGTCTTATGGGCAGTGTTTATACATAGAAGTTATCAGAAGTTGAATTTGGGATTGAATCCGTTGGACGGACTAGGTGAGAATCACGAGATTAAGCAGCACACAGATTTGGACATAGTGTTCTATAGGTTAAATAAAATATACGTAGAGCTGAAAAAAATGGAGAGTACATATATCAAGTTGGAGCTATATACATCTAGTATTTTTTCTAGGTAACAACTGTCTGTACTCATATTAATTGGAAATTATAAGCATTTCTCTTTTGCCCAACAATGTTCAGGCTGCAGTTTCATACTTACACGCTGAGAAGTAGTCATTCAGACACGTTGCTTTGCATGGAGGAAAGGAAGCACATGACATCGCTTCAAAAGCACAGGTCAGCTATTCAATTAATAGGAGGTCGAACAAGTATTTATCGATCAAGCGCATTTCATAAGTACTGCTCTGAAATTTGAAAATACATAATTTTAAAGGAAGTGTGTATCACTACTACAAAAAGCATTTTTACAGGCGCCTCAAATTTACAAACACAGACGGTCCTTAAAAATATGCGACTGTGATGACGAATGATATAATAACCGTCTGTGATGACAGAACAACACAGTCGGATTTTAAAGAACAACCGTCTGGATAAACACATTATCTTCACAGACGGTTCTTATTTAAGAACCGTCAATAATGCAATGAACTTCACAGGCGGATTTTAAGAAACAACCGCCTGGGTAAATACATAATCTTCATAGACGGTTCTTAATTAATAACCGTTTGTAGTGCAATGAACTTCACAGACGGATTTTAAGGAACAACCGTCTGGGTAAATACATGATCTTCGTTGGCGGTTCTTAATTAATAACCGTCTGTAATGCAATGAACTTCACAAATAGATTTTAAGGAACAACCGTCTGAGTAAATACATGATCTTCGTTGGCGGTTCTTAATTAATAACCGTCTGTAATGCAATGAACTTCATAGACGGTTCTTGATTAACAACGGCCTGAGAAGATCATGTATTTTCAGTGGCGGTCATTGTTTAAGAACCGTATGTAGTTGTTCAATTATCATAAGCGGTTTTCATTAAAATTACAGAGATGTAGTTGCAATTATCACAACCGTATGTAGTCGTGCAGGCAAAATTGTATCAGGAAAAAACACAAATGAGCTAGCGGATACTAGTACAAACATGTTTAGATTCTGCATATTGTGCAAATTGTTTTATTTCCTTATCTCTTGCTTCTTTTTTATTTAGATTCCAATATAAATACTCAAACATGTTTAGATTCTGCAAATTGTGTCCAAATTCGATGATTCTTTCTTCTATATTTGTATAAAATTAACATCTACCACCTAAACAAAATATTTTTAAAACTTGTATATCTGACGTTGTAATGTTTGGGTAAATATCAAATTAATTTCTACTCACATATTATTCACATTTGTGTATCTCATAAAAAAAAAGTTCCTTCACTCAAAATTGTTGGTATGAACATATTTGTATAATTTATACATGTATGAATTTTTTTAATTTTTTTAAAAGCATTCCAACATGTCAAACTTCAAATTGTCCACCATTCTAACTAAATGCTCATATACATATGAGGCATTCATCAAATTATGAACACACATTGATTCAAAAAAACTTAAAAATATATGAAAAAATTCGTAGAGGTTGATATGATGAGTAAAAATGTCCACTGAAAAAATAAATAAAAAAAGCATTATATTCATCAAGATAGAAAAATGAAAAATAGCATTTGTTGTATGTTTTTTATGTTCTGACCAATTTCAAAGGATTTATGAAGTGAAATTTAATGGTAACCTTTACTTATCAATAATATTACAAGAAAGTGGATTTTTGCCTTTTAAAGGACCACATTTAATCAAGAATATTAATTAAGAAGAAGTAAATATCTTCACAGGCGCTTGGTACTTAACAACCGCCTGAAAATATTTATCTCAGGCAAGTATTACTTAACAACCGCCTGAGATAATGCCCGATACTGTTCTTCAGTTTCCTTATCCTTTGCTTCTTTTTTATTTAGATTCCAATATAAATACTCAAACATGTTTAGATTCTGCAAATTGTGTCCAATTCGATGATTCTTTTTTCTATGTTTGTATAAAATTAACATCTAACACCTGAACAAAATATTTTTAAAACTTGTATAGCTGACATTGTAATGTTTTGGTAAATATAAAATTAATTTCTACTCAGATATTATTCACATTTGTGTATCTCATAAAAAAAAGTTCCTTCACTCAAAATTGTTGGTATGAACATATTTGTATAATTTATACATGTATGAATTTTTTTAATTTTTTTAAAAGCATTCGAACATGTCAAACTTCAAATTATTCACCATTCTAACTAAATGCTCATATACATATGAGGTATTCATCAAATTATAAACACACATTGATTCAAAAAAACTTAAAAAAATATGAAAAAAAAAGTAGAGGTTGGTATGATGAGTAAAAATGTCCACTGAAAAAATAAATGAAAAAAGCATTATATTCATCAAGATAGAAAAATGAAAAATAGCATTTGTTGTATGTTTTTTTATGTTCTGACCAATTTCAAAGGATTTATGAAGTGAAATTTAATGGTAACCTTTACTTATCAATAATATTACAAGAAAGTGGACTTTTGCCTTTTAAAGGACCACATTTAATTAAGAATATTAATTAAGAAGAAGTAAATATCTTCACAGACGGTTGGTACTTACCAACCGCCTGAAAATATATTTATCCCAGGCGGGTATTTCTTACCAACCGATTGAGATAACCTTCTTCTCAGACGTGAAATTCTAATTAACGATGAACACACTACACATTCATTCATTCACACAGTTGAAGAACACACAAGATACTCATTCATTAACAATATTCAATCACACATCTCACAAAAGAACACACAAGATGCACAATATTTACACAAGAACACACAAGATACACAAGTAATATTCAATCACATAGATGAACAAAGATAGATTTCATTCATTAACAATATTTACAAAACAGAAGCAACTAAAAACAACAAAAAGAAAAACTAATTAAATCCTACTCCTACTCCTCTTCCTCCTCCTCCTCCTCCTCCTCCTCCTCCTCCTCCTCCTCCTCCTCCTCCTCCTCCTCCTCCTCCTCCTCCTCCTCCTCCGGCGGCGACTCCGGCACCGGTGCAACAGGAAACAGGGCCGGCTGCACCGGCTGCACCGGCGGTGCAACCCCGAGGTTGCTAGCCGTCGCCTCCACCAGCGTTCTATGGCCCTCGGGGCCAAGAACCTGGGCCATCGTCGCGAACAGAATGTCGAGACGATCAGCCACCCCCGTGAGGGCGTAGAGATAGTGGCCCATGGTACCCATTCCAGTATACTCTGGAAGGGTACCCAGCCCCAAGGCACTCATGGCGCGAGACGTATTGTTGTACGCCTCTCGCGCCATGAGGAGGCGCTGCTCGGTGTTGATCTTCTCGAGGGAGCTGCAACATAGTTTCTTGCAAGGTGACTCCCTCGGAGGGCTTGGCGGCGGAAGGTCGACCATAGTGGTGTTGGGTCGTCGGAGCGGAGGAAGACGAAGAAAACAAGAGGATTCAAAGTGAGCGATGCGCTTGTGAGCGATAGCGCGTCTTTAAGGCCGCGCGGAGTGGAAGATGGAGCAGTTGGTTTACCGCGCATTGAAAGGTCGCGCCTCGGGGAAAAGAAAGGTAGCGCACGGTTGGTGAGGGGTCTTTATGTAGGCGTTCATCAAATTATAATGAACACATATTAATTAAGAAGAAGTAAATATCTTCACAGGCTCATGTTTATCTCAGACGGGTGTTACTACTAACCAACCGTTTGAGATAATTGTATCTTCTCAGGCGGTTGGTAAGTAAAATCCGACTGAGGTAACAATCTTCTCAGCCGGTCGGTACTTAAAATCCGCTTGAGAAAATGTGAGTCTATATATACCCCTCGGCAGCATTGGAAAAACCTAACCCGACCAAAACACTTAGACGCCGTTAGGCTGCCAAAATTTCATTTGCCGCCAAGTGTTCGCCCTCGTCACTTCCAGGTACACCGCCGAGCTTCGCCGTTGCCGAGCTTCGCCGTCGCCACCGAGCTTCGCCGTCGCCACCAAGCTTCGCCCTCCTCACTTCCAGGTACGCCGAGCGAAGTCATTGCCGTCACCGTCGACCTTCAAGGTAAACCCTAAACCCTTCGACCTTCCATCCTCCTTTTTCGTGCTGCCTCCCTCCCCGCCCTCGCTGCCGCCTTGCATATCCTTGGTTAGGGTTCAGGAATTAGAAAATGGTAGGCATCCTTGGTTAGGGTTCGGTGGAATTCGAAAAACTGTCAAGTTCGGTGGCATCTTTGGTTAGGGTTCGGTGGGGCAAGATTTATGTGGATGGTTATATCACGATAAATTGGTAGTTGGTTTTGTGTGTCTGAAACTGTGAAATCAGTAGCATTTCATCTTCTGGTAGTTTGCAGAGATAAAACTGTCAAGTTCGAATGAATAGGAGTTACTCCCTTCGTCGTGGATGGTTATATCACGATAAATTGGTAGTTGGTTCTGTGTGTCTGAAACTGTTCTGACACATTAGTGGTAAACATGATTCTAGACTCTAGTAACAGCAGTATATTCCCTATTTCTGTCATCGGCCTTGCATATGCCACATAATTCTCTATTAGGGGCAAGATTTAGCTATATTTGGTTAAGTTGAGCAAATTTGGCTAATTTTGGCTAAGTTACATTAGATATAGTTATACTTGACTAATTTTGACTAAGTTATGCTATATTTAGCTATATTTGGCTACTTTTGCTTAGAGTTAGCTATGCTAGACTAAGTTTGACTAAGTTTGCTTTTATTTCTCTAAGTTTCATTTGAGCAATTGTAGCTAATCTGGGCTACCAAAGATGTCTGCACTTGTGGCTCCATCAGCTTCATTTGAGCAATTGTACCTAATCTGAGCTACCAAAGTTATGCTATATTTAGCTCTGAAGCCAAACAAGTTGCTGGCCAACTCATTTGTCATGCCAGGAGCATCCTCATGCCCATATCTAGGTACCACTAGGTGTGGCGATGGAGTCTGAGTATATGATGCCGATCTCTATGATACAAGAATTTAGTTAGACCTATATAACTTCAAAAATGTGTTTTGGCTAAATTTACTTAATTGAGCCAAAATATAGAAAATTTGTTTTAAATATGACCAAATTTAGCTAACTGAAGCATAATCAAGCATGTTTGACTATGCTGGGCAAGATTTAGCTATATTGGCTAAATTTGGTTAAGTTGAGCAAATTTGGCTAATTTTGGCTAAGTTACATTAGATATAGCTATACTTGACTAATTTTGACTAAGTTATGCCTTGGGTTGTCGGTGTAAAGTGAGCTTGCTAGTTGCTGCTGCTGCTATCAGTCTCTTCTAGGCACTGCATCTGCACAAGTACGCATCAGCATGTTGTTTTTCATTCAGTAGGCAGAAGAATCAGTGACAGGGAATAAGAGGAAACTTGAGAGCGGGGATGATAATGCCCTCTAAGCTAGGTAGGAGCTATGTGGGGATTTGCTTTTTGTCTCTTGCTTGATCAGTTATAGGTCCGGAGCTAGGCGCCGCCTAGTAAACCTCAAGAACGTGGTCGCCACTCTCAACGAAGCTAGCCTATTTAGAATAAAAAGATAAAATTGCCATTGCTGGTGAGCAACTTTAACATGCTTGTCTTATTAGATCTAGCATGGAAAGCTCTAAGAAGACTGGTCCTGATAGTAACAACAAAGAAGACAATATGGAGTTTACTGACTCCAGCAGTTCAGACTCCTATCACAGTCCTTCGGATCCATTTCCGAATATAAAAATTAAAAAGACTTCAGTGGATCTAGACCCGGAATATGATCCTGCCGACGAGGTATGGATCACGAATCTTAACTTTAGCAGTTCAAGTTAATGTTGGTTGTCAAGTATACGAAGTCTTATAATTTTTTTCTACCTAGATTAATCTCGAAGACAATGAGGTGACATCGGCTCCTAAAATCGCAGAAGGTTCTCCAATGGATGAATTCTCAGCTTCACTCAAGCGGAAACGAGGGCAACGAGGTCCCAATAAGGGTCCATTGGACCGCATCATGTACATAACAAGGGTCGGTCCAGGTGGGCTTCCCCAAGAACCACTGGATTCAGTTACCAAGTACCGTAATGCATGCGGTTTTCTTGTTAGGGAGGTTGTGCCGATCACAACCGAGAATTGGAGGAAATTACCCGAGCAGACCAAGAATGAGTTGTGGGAAAAGATAAAGAAACAATTCAAGTTCTCGAAAGGCACAGAAGAAGCTGTAAAGAAAGCAACATTGGTTTCTTGCGGCAAGAAGTTTCGATGCTGGAAGAGTGAAATGAATGCTTATGTTAAGGCCGATAAAGTCCCTAGCCCGAGGAAGATGGGAAAAATCACACAAGCTCAGTGGCAAGAGTTTGTTCGTCAAAAGAGCACACCTGATGCTAAAGCTCTAAGTGCAACTAGGTCAGAGCTTGCAAAAAAGAACAAATACCATCATCGCTTGGGGTCTGCCGGATATGCCCCCAAAGTCCAGAAATGGAATAAGATATTAGACGAAATTCTTAGTAAGGGCAATCCTCACCCATTAGAAGGGTGCGATGAGCGAACTCAACGCTGGGTCTTTGCTCCGTCAGGTTTGACCAGCGAGGGCAAACTTGAAAATCCCGACTCTCTTAATGAAGTAGAGGATAAAATGAAAGAAGTAATTGAAAAGCAACAGAAGGGTCTCTTCAAGCCGAAGAGGGAGAATGACCAACTTACCGCTATCTTAGGAAATCCTGAACACAGCGGACGGGTTCGAGCGGTCTCTTCTCAAATGTCTTGGCTAGATGGTTTCCCTAAAGATAAAGACACATATAGAAGACGTGAGAAGTTTAAGAAAACACTTGATGAAACGATTGCTCAAAAGGTCAAAGAAAATATGCAAGAAATAATGAAACAACTTAGACAATCATGACAATTAGTGGCACCGAGTACAATGATGGTTCCGGTGCAAAAGGAGCAATTAGTATCTCCAACTGCCTACCCTAGCAGCATTGGTTCTGTGCCAGGCTCAGGGTCATCCCATAAGTTCCCTGTCGATGATATTGCTAACGACAAATCTTGTCGTCTTCTTGTCCCGATAGGCAGAGCAGGGAACAAAACCAAACAGGTTGCCACTGCTATGGCAAAGCCTGATCGTGACATCAACGGGAATCCACTTCCGTTGTATTATTCTGTGGTGCAAGTTCTTCAGATCATTGATAATGATTATGAAGATTATGAAATAGACCACGTCACACCTGAGGGGATCGCGACTCTGGGGCAGGCTGTCAACCAATTAATCCTTTGGCACCGATGCGATATCGTGTTGGACGATGAGCCAATTTCTAGCCCCGTCGCATCTCCAAATACTGCAACCCTATCTTCTAAGGTGAAAGTGCATGAAGATCCACTCCCAGTCCAGGAAGATCTACTCCCCCTATGTCTCAGCAAGGATGATATCCAAGAGCAACAAGTTGGACAACAGCTTCAAGCAGTATCAGAGCAAGCTGTTGCTAGTAAAGAGCAACCAGTTGAGCAACAGCTTGAAGTAGTACTAGAGCCAACTGCTGGGAGTAAAGAGCAATCAGTTGAACAACAGGTTCAACAACAAGCCAGTGCCCAACTTCCGACGACTACTCCTCGATTATCAGTGCCTATCAAAGTTAGCTCATACGAAATTAATAAACCTTCATCAGAAGTGTCAAAGTATTTGGAAGCTATGAAGGAAAATATTAGAAAATCGAGTGCATCTCGTTCTTCTCATGAGCCAGCATTAGAAGATATCGAGGAGTGGGAAGAAGACGGTGTCATGTATAATCGGCGGATGGCTTTAGTTAAACCAGGAGTTCCAATATACAAGCTTGAGGATGTTCCTCCTGAATTTAAGAACGGAAATCCGTTCATGACATCTGTACAACTTAGCAAACAACCCGTCCAGCTCAGAAGAATGCATGAGTGGTACATCACTGCCAGCACAAAATGTGGTCTTGATTGCATCACATTTCGTATTTCAAAAGAAGCATTCTGGAGCACTGGAGTAGATAGACGAGTCATTTTATTTGAAGAGTTGCATTCCCTTTTCCATCGGGGCATGCTCGATATCAACCTGCTGCTCGTCTGGTGCTTGTAAGTGCTCTAATATTTTATATTTGCTTTTCTTACTACACGCATACGCATTTCATGAGATTATAACAATTCTGGACTTCTTCAATAGGATGCAATACATGGATAATGTAAAGTTGGAGCGCAAGACAGGTATCCTTGACCCTACTAGGATTGCAAAGTCGTTATTCGACGTCCAGACGAATCGAGAATCAGGACAGTACAAACACATGAAAAAAAAGGGATTTTGAAAAAGCAATTGCAAAACTTAAGAAGGATAGAAAGACAGAAGTTGCAGCTTACATAGGATAGGCGATGTTTAACTTTGTCAGGGACGGCAATGACCTCGTAAAGGCTCCGCACCACTTCGAGTAAGTTCAACACATGACATTGAAATAGCAATTATTGGTAATTGTTAACACGCGTATTTGTATGTTTGCAGTAATCACTACATAATGATCTTCATCAAGCCAACGCAGGGAATGGCAACAGTCTTGGACTCGTCCGATTACCCACCAGATCGTTACAAAGATTTCCTTTCCATTTTGAAATCATACGTTTATTCAATAATTTTAATTTACGCACATTTAGAATGTGTTGACAAGTTTTATATGACATTTCTTGTATTACAGCGCTTGGCGGTTTTACGCGGAACATCTTGGCGGTCAGAGACCTCCTAATACGAATGCATTGGACATTAAAATGTATTATGCTTGTCTGAAGCAGCCTGCTGGGAGTGTCTTATGCGGGTATTATGTATGCGAGCATCTTCGGACCGCCGGCGTATATAGAGTGCATCGTGAGGATGTAAGTTATCCTTAATGTCAATACCTTATTTTCTTATTTTTGTGTTTCATTTTCATTGTAACTAGCACAGTTTAATGCTTATATTCTCTGCTGTTCAATATTACCAGAAACATTATTTTCATATTTTGATTCCAACTTCAAAATTCAATTGCTCATAGTACAACTGCTCCAAAAATACCAACTAAATTCTTGTATACTCTCACTTTGATCTATACTTTGAGATTGTTCAAACCAACACATTCTAAACCTTGTTATGTGTTATATTGCAGCACACGAAGAATCTGAACGAAGAATGGCCGGTTTGTAAAAGTATTCCTAGTGGAGGAGCCGACAGGATTGCTGCTGAACTTTGTCAGTTCATGCGTCGTGAAATTTTGCACAAAAAAGGGAAGTTCTTTGATGAGAATTGTGCAGCAGCTGATGTGCCAGAACTTTACGACTATGCCAATAGAAACAGTTTTTAGTGAAAACTTGTAAACTTTGAGATGAATTGTATTTTAACTTGTACATATGTATATTGTTTTAGTGAAATTGACTTCTGTGATGATAATATTGTTGACTTTTGTTCTGTGATGATATTGTTGTTTTTTGTTCTGTGATTATATTGAATTGACCTGGAAATTAGAAATAACAGCAGTAGTACTGCATAGGTTATACCTTATTACAAGCGGTTATTAACCAACGGCTAGACATGACTGTGAAAAACAATTATCACAGGCGGCTAGATACAAGTAAAGAAACATATGTGGTAACCTAATTTTCACAGACGATACTGTTATGGTAGAAACCGGCTGCGTTAAACGGTCTTCACAGACGGCTGATGTAGGTAAACGTCGGTCTGTGATAACAGTATTATCATAGACGGTTAGTTATGCATCAATACCCGTCTGTAAAGACAAATTATCATAGGCGGTTAGTTATGCTTCAATACCCGTCTGTGAAGACACATTATCATAGACGGTTAGTTATGCCTCAATACCCGTCTATGAAGAAACATTATCATAGGCGGTTAGTTATGCCTCAGTACCCGTCTGTGAAGACACATTATCATAGACAGTTAGTTATGCTTCAATACCCGTCTGTGAAGAAACATTATCATAGACGATTAGTTATGCTTCAATACCCGCCTATGATAATGTATCTTCACAGGCGGCTAACTTAAGTAAAGAACCGCCTATGATAATGTCTTCAGAGGCGGTATCACTTCTCCGCCTGTGAAATTGCGGATTATCACAAACTCTTCGTTTCAGACGGTTTTAAAAGCTGTTTGTGATAATAGGTTTGGAGCCGTCTGTGATGAGGCTTATTGTAGCAGTGTATTTTTTCAGTAATTTACATTATAAAGGGAACAAGGAACTAACGTATGATATCTTTCGTCATTTTCCTCCTCCTGGCCCAGAGTCTAGCATCTGCTGTGAGAAGTCTAATCAACCGATTCACTAATCAGCTGGGGATTAACACAGAGCCAGCAAACAGCAGGCCACCAGCAAGTAACACCACCAACAGTGACCAGTTAAGGGCAACTACGAACAGTGTAACCGAACAAGCCACCATGCAAGCTCTTGAAACGACTGGGCAAAATGAATTTCCGGATCAGCAAGAAAGGCGACAACAAATGGAGGGGTGCTCCATCGGCGAAGACTATTGTTATCTGGATGACTTTATCGATCTGGATGACTTTTATTTTTTTTTTAAATATCGGCAGGAGCTCTGCCATTCATTAAGAAGAAGAAATTACATCCTAAAGATTACATAGGGCTAAGATACATCACTGAAAAGCTAAATAATATATACAAGGAGGCCTCCTACTCCTGAGCAACGACTAAATTAAAGTTAAGATACATCAGTGAAAAGCTAAATAACGGATACAAGGAAGCCTCCTACTCCTGAGCAACGACCAAAGCCAGTTTCCCCATTCGAATATCCTCCCAAGTCAGATTTGCAACTTGAAGAGAGGAAAGCTCCTGGTTTTGGAAAATCCTTCTATTTTGCTCCTTCTAAATTTGCCACCAAAATGTCAAAAGAATTCCAGTCATATGCTTGCGGCTTGACTTGGGGCAAGAAGAGAAATCGTCAAGCCACTGGGAAGCGCCATTCATGTTAATCCGAGGGAGGTTATGCTGAAACTGCAAAAGATGTGCAAGTTGCTGCCGTACTACCTCGATGAAGTTACATTGAGAGAGAATATGATCCGCCGTTTTCGGTAAACCGGAGCAAAGAGGACAGGTAGGAGGATACGGCCAGTGTTTCTTGGCCAAGTTATCTGCAGTAAGGGTCTTCTTATGCAACACCAGCCATGCAAAGAACCGGGACCAGGGCTGAGAATGTGCAGACCATATAGAGCTTGCCCATTTAGCTTTAACACTTCCTGCAAATTGCATCTCATATGCAGTAGCTGCGGAATATTCACCATTGGGAGTCCATCGCCAGGCAATGCGATCCCAGTCTTCAGTCAGAACTACCCCGCTTACTGCTGAAAATAGCAGCACAAATTCATCAATTAAAATTTCAGAGTGCAGTCCAGATAGATTTTTTATCCAATTGAAGTTTGATAATTCCACTGCCGCTGATCGCTTCTTGTACCTGGTGAAACAGGTTAGGTGCAAGAATTTTCGGTGTTTGCCCGTACAACCAGTGTGCGTCCCAAAATGGAGTATTCCTACCATTCCCTACATGGAACACTGGAGGCAAAGAAGAGCTGCCGATCAGCAAGATCATGATGTTTGACTAGAGATTTCCAAGGGCGATCTCGCTGGTCCCATTGAAACCATAACCAGCGCAGTCTAAAGGCCCTACCAAATTTCTCGAGATCCTTAATGCCAAGTCCCCCCCCCCCCCATTTTTTTGGGCGCATACATACTTTCCATTTTACAAGACAATGACCCCCATTCACGTGCTCCAGTTCCTCGTCTTTCCATAGGAATCTTCTTCTCAACTTATCTATTTGTTTGATCGCCCAAGCCGGTAAAGGGAAAACCGTCATGAAGTAGGTCGGCATAGCGGAAAGAACTGTTTTAATTAATACTTCACAACCTGAATATGACAACATGCTTTTCTTCCAGCTTGGTAGCCTTTGGGCAATTTTCTGAATAACTGGTTGGATCGCCGACTTTGGTAACTTTGTATAGTGCAGCGACAAACCTAAATAGGTGCATGGAAATGCTGAAAGCTTGCTGCCAGGACCAAGTAATGGGAGGATCTTACTTTCCTGACATCTTATAGGGTAGTATTGGGTTTTGTCCAAATTGATAATCAATCTAGAGGCTTGGCCGAAAATGTGCAAGATGAGCTTTGTCACTAGCAAGTCTTGCATGGAAGGCGAGATAAAGATGGCCGCGTCGTCCGCGTATAGAGATACCCTAAGGTGATCTCCCAAACCTGGAAGGGAGGAAAGAAGTCCACCCTGCTGCGCAATTTGGAACAACTTTATTAATGGCTCCATAGCCAACAAGAAAATCATTGGGGACAATGGGTCTCCCTGTCTCACTCCTCGAGCATGTGAGATATTCACTCCAGGTTCACCATTCAGTAGGAACGAGGATGAAGAAGTCCCCCAAAGAGCAGCTATCCATTCACGCCACCAGTCTCCAAATCCCAAATAAGACATGATGTCAAACATATAGGGCCAATTAACCGTATCAAACGCCTTGGATATGTCCAACTTGATAAATAGCGCTGGAGACATTTTCTTGTGGAGTTCCTTGACAGCATGTTGCACAAACATGAAATTATCATGAATACAACGTTTTTTTATAAAGGCGTTTTGATGCAAGGATATAAGGTTATCGAGCTCTGGTGCCAACCTATTCGCCAACAGTTTTGAAATGATTTTGGCAAATGCGTGGATAAGGCTGATGGGTCTGAAATCCGAAGGTCTCCTCGGTGTTGGTTTCTTAGGAATGAGAACTACAAATGCGTTGTTCAGATTATGTAAACCCTGTCGATTCAACTGACCAAACTGCGTGATTGCAGCCATGAAATCTGCCTTAATGATATCCCAACACAAACAGAATAATTGACCTGGAAATCCGTCGGGCCCTGGCGCTTTGCTTTTTGGTAGAGATCGAATAATCTTAGAGACCTCCTCTTCATCGAAGGGTCGATCAAGATGTGATAGGTTCCTGCGGTGCCAGTCAAGTTTCTCAAAATCAAGAGCAAGGTTTCTCTGGTGATATGACCCCAAATGGTTTTTAAAGTGCTGCACAATTGCCTCGTGCTTGTCCTTCGGAGAATACACCACACGGTCAGATACTTCTGGGGATTGAATATAATTCTTCATCTTTCTAGAATTTGCCATAACTTGAAAATATTTTGTGTTGGCATCACCTTTCCTCATCCATGTAAGTCTAGCTTGTTGCCTCACTCGGGATTTTTCAATCACGGCTAAGCCCAGAATTCTGTTCTTAAGAAGGCTTCGGGCTTCCTTTTCCAATTCTGACAGATCACGTTCTTCATTAGCTTTATCCAGTTGGAAAATTACTTCTCGGCATATCACCAACGCTAATTTACCCTGGGGAATCAGTGATCGAGACCATTGCCTGAGTGCCTTAGCTGACCGAGATAGTTTGATATGCAGCTTAACCATAGCATTCAGTTTATGTGGTACTGGCTTTACCCACGCTTCATGCACACATTCAGTAAAGCCGGGCATATGTGTCCAAAATGATTCAAATCTAAATGGGCGCCTTATGTACTCCTCCAGTAATGGTTGCAATATAATTGGGCAGTGATCTGAGGACGAGGAAGATAGGGTTTGTAGCATCGGATTGCAGTACAGATCTTCCCATTGTGGCGTGACAAAAGCTCTATATGTCCTTGTCATAACAGGTCGTCGTTGTTCATTACACCGCGTGAAACGACGCCCAGTTAATGGAACTTCTTTGACCCCCATGTGATTTAGAGCACGCCGAAACCTCATCATCATCCGGTGGTTCACATGTCCATTATTTTTGTCTTCAAGCTGATAAATAAGATTGAAATCACCCATTACTAACCAGGCTTGTTTGACCATCGTTTTGAGTTGCTTAAGTTCAGATAAGAAGGCTCGTTTCTCGAGGTCAGATTGTAGCCCGTAAACTCCTGTTATCGTAGAAGCATTAGCGATTCTGGAATCCACAACAGTTGCCGAGATGGAGTAAGATTGTAATCTAAGGTCAGTCAGATGCATGTAACCACCGTTACAGGCCAAAAGAATGCCACCTCTTGTACCAGATGCTGGTAAGAAACCGTAATCATCTTCGTACTGAGCTCCCAAAATTTCTCTTACATCTCTCTGGTTGATCATCTCCATCTTTGTCTCTTGAAGACAGACTAACATGGGCTTATGAAGTTGTATAAACTGTTTAACCTCAGCACGTTTAGCTTTGTTATTCAGTACCCGAACATTCCAGGAGATGAACGAATAAGATGTTATTAGTTCCTCCATTTACGAGAGGGAACAACCACCAGCAAGTCCAAGGGCCAGGACCAACACATTGCTGTAAAAGTGTGTGAGACTTTTTTTTCTGACGAAAGAGGCAGGTGCGCTGCCGATGCATTAAAGAAGGCTGAAACAGTACAACAATTACAGGGGCAGCTTATGCTGCCCATAGAGACAAAATGAAAGAGGAATAAAACGTGACCCGCCTAGACACAACTGAAAACAACACGAAGAGTAGAGCAACACCTAGAACCTCAGCTTTGTAACGCTAACTGCGTGTGACGCCACGCTAAATTATAGTAGCTGATTTCCTCCTTTGCCAGGTATGCCACCTGCAGATCACATTTCTCCTCTCCTTGAAAGATCCTTCTATTTCTTTCCTTCCAAATACTCCACCATGCGTAAAGAATTTGTCCCATCCTAAATATTTTTTCCTTGGTGTTCAACCCACACGTTACTGCCTGAACCCAGTCCTGGATGCTCAACCACCTGCTATTCAGCATGTCCGGCGTATGTCCTTGTACCCAGGTAAAGACGTGTGACAATGACTGGATTGCAAACGGGCACTCAGTCAGTAAGTGTAGCGCCGTTTCAGCAGCTACCAAACAGAGAGGGCAAACAATGTTGTTATCAAGGCCCTTCCTCTCCAAGTTGTCGACAGTCTGGATCTTCTTGAGTAGAGCCAACCAAGCAAACCAGACCACCTTTGGTTCCGCCTTCGACTTCCAGAAACCTGTGATTTTAATCTGGCTCGGTGTTCCCTGGAATTGCATCATGTAGGATGATTTTGTTGTGTAAACTCCCAAATTGTTATTTCCCCATATGGCTTTGTCTCTTTGAGTGGGGTCGAGTTCCACCGGCGCCAACAACTCCCAGAGCTTAATGTATTCAGATACTTCCTGTGGCGTTGAGATTTTTCGCAATGATCGTATCCAATTGTTGTGGTTGCTAATTTACCTTTCTCAAGTCTCACACGCTTTTTCGAGCTTCGCTGCAGAAGTGTGTGAGACTTGAGAAAGGTAAATTAGCAACCAAAGATATTGGAGCCAATAGTTTTCCCCAGCTGGACACAATTTCTCAAACCAAGACTTGAGGCATACCAGCTTCAGTACACACTTAATTTGCAGCTTCACAAAATATCAAGAGACTAGATGCCCCACTACAAAATATCTTGATGCTAACCATCCCACCCCACTATTCGGGACCATTAGAAAATAACTCTGATAGCTCTTGGAACCAGACAACACTGACACAAACGGGGAAACTGAAAAGGACACTGAAGGAGTCTCAATCACATGGAGATTCAACAAAAGTAACATAAGACCTGCCTGACGACTGGGGAAGCTTAGTGTGAGGAAATTCATTTGGCCAATTCTTCAACCACATTATCATCGCTCTTCTTCCTCTTCTTTGAAGACTTAATCTTGCGCTTCTTCTTCTTTTCCGCCACCGTTGTCAGTGTAGTGATAGCCTCTAAAGCAGCAGGGGTAAGAGGCTTCTTGTAGCAATTGATATACTGCTGCAGGGTGACATCATCAAGGGACTGAGAGGCTTTGATTAATCCCCATTTCTTAGCCAAGACTTCCTGTGCCATTCTGATGACAGGCTTGGGCTTCCTCGTTTTCTCCTTCAAGCGAGGGCTCTGTCTCTGAGGCTCCAGAGGATAATTTCCTTCCTTCTCCTGAGAGAAGGTTGAAAGCATCTAGGCCCCCATGAGGTATGGTTTCGGTGATTAATGACAACCATTGATCTTTACTAATGAATTTGTGGATGCAAGGTCTCCCATATCACTCAATCAAATGAAATCTATATGTCATTGGAGACTACTAAACAATCAATTTATGAGATCAATCAATGTTGTGAAGATAAGAAGTAAAAGCTCTTATGTCAAAGTCATTCAACCACAAATGATGACACTTAATGCTTGGCAATCATCAGAAGTATATTTCCAACAAATGTCTAAGAGGTCAATCGAGCAAAGTTCAAAAGAATCACTTAGAAACAACTCGAAGCAAACAAAATCAACTCACCGGATCAACCGATGTTTCCAGAGAACAACACATCGGTCGAGCTGGTTTAGCAGAAGAAGAAGACCTCAGAACAAAGTACTCACCGGATCATCCGATGTTAAGGGCTAAGCTAAATCGGTCCATTAGTACAGTTTGCAATATCCTTGGACCAAGTGTAGTACCGGATCATCCGATGTACATAAATATACACATCGGTCGATCACTCCAGTAAGCATCAAGTTTGAGCCAATCCTGGAGGAAGAGCCACCGGATCATCCGATGAAAAGACAAGTGTAACATCGGTCTAACAACGGTCATATCTGACACAATGTAACACCCTCATTTTCATGCATCATGCCCTACATGCACTCATATACATGTTTAACATTAACCCACATAAAGAGGAACGAGTTTAACTTTATTTCGGAGCATTTAAAATTGATTTGGAGCAAAACCGCACTTACAACGCAGGAAAGTGCGGACTAGTCCGATTTTACTGAGGACTAGTCCGATTTCTCTCTGACTAAAAACAGACTTGTCCGTTTTTGCTGCGGACTAGTCCGATTTTGGCTCTGAAAAAATTCGGACTTGTCCGATTTTGTGCGGACTAGTCCGATATTCCATGAATCCTTGGAAATTTGCTAAGTCCCTCGACTTTTCCGGACTAGTCCGGTGTTCCAGCGGACTTGTCCGTTTTCCTCTCTGTTCAATTCGGACTTGTCCGATTTTTGGCCAGACTTGTCCGATTTTCTCTCTGGACGACTTCGGACTAGTCCGGTCCTTTACGGACTTATCCGATATTTCGCGACTCTGAGTTGATCTTTTGTTTTACGACTTGTTTCTTGGGTTTCACGTTAAGTGGGCCTAGGTACGTCGTGCCTAACTCTTTTAGAGCCCATGTGGGACTCTAAACCAGCCTCTACTCATCCCAAAACTCGAAATCCATCTAACCCTAGCCTCCACCTCTATATAAACAGCCCCACCCCTTGGTTTGTCATCTATTTGCCACTTTTCCACCCACCCAAACCCTAGTTCGTGGGGAGCCACCATCAAGGAGGGAGGAGAAGATCTCAAGCAAGAAGAAGAAGAGGAGGAAACGAAGAAGGATAGAGATCTCCACCAAGTTTCGTCCTTCACCACCAATTCATCTCCAAGTTCATCACCAACCCTAGATCATCAAGATCCAAGTGTTACCTCCAAGTTTCTTGGTTCATTGGAGTTCTAAACACCTGGTATACCTTCTATTCTCTTTTTCTTACGTGAATTCAACCCCTAATCTCCAAATTCACGTCGATCTAGAAAACCCTAATCCGCTGATCTCACAGAGTGCGGACTTGTCCGGTCCCTAACGGACTAGTCCGATCTTTCTGGTTAAATTGTGTTGAATTAATTCTAAAATTTGATGTAATCGAATCCAAACCTGTATAAACTTGTTAAAAGCTATTAGAACTAGTTAGTTATCATTAAAAGCAATCTAGTAACAAGTTCTACCTTGCATTTGCATCGATCATGCATGTCATGTCATATTGAGTAATATTTGTGCACTCTTTGATTGTGTTTCTTGTCTTGTATGTTTATTGTGTGGATTAGACAGATTTGCGCTAGAAAGTGCCGCGGAGGATCTCCAGCATCGAGAGTTCGAAGGCTTTGATCCTGATCAACAGCAAGAGCAAGGCAAGTGTCCTTGAAGCATATTGATCCTGTTTTTAAAATAAGTGTTTTGTTTGTAAAACTGCATGCTTGTGTCAATTTTATGGAAATCCTATGGTAGGAAGTTTACTAGTTTTGTTTGACCACCCTTGTCACCTGGAATTTATGGTAGAGACTCGGGAAGGCTTTTTACTTTTTGCTTCGCTTAATCAACTGGGATGGAAAACAACTATACCAATCAATTTATTTATGCATGGATGAGATTATGGATAACATGAACTGGTTAATATGGTATTGTAATGGGTGATCTAAGCAAGCCTGGTATGTGGATGGGTTGGATGTTATGGTGGTTTGCTTGCTTTAGATCTAAGGATCGGTTCATGCGAGAATAAGCCAGGACTACAGTGCCACCACGAGGCCAAGTATGGGTGCGACGTAGCTGATTAATTAGGGCTTTGCTAGTGCTGTTTGGACTATTGTGGATGCTCGGGGAAGGGATAGTCGGATTGGGTTTGTTGATGATTGGTGGGACTACCCTGGGATCCGAATGGCTCAAGAGGGGGCCCTTGGTTGAAGATGTGCTCAGTTGAAGGCATCGCCACCGGTGAAACCTCAGTGGGGTCTAAATAGGCTAGTAATCCCTTTGTAAAGACTATTTTGTGATCTCTTGGCCACACACCAACGGAAGTGTGTAATATGACTGACGGGTCATGGGCATAAGGGAGATTCTTAGTCGCCAAAAGGTGATGAAATCACGAACAAGTGGGTAAAGAGGTACAAACTCTGCAGAGTTAATTAAAACTATCATGATAGCCGTGCTCCCGGTTATGAGCACCTGGACAACTTCCATAATTAGAGGGAAATTGGAATTTGGGATGGTTATGGTTTGGCAATGGTTATGGATGGTTATGGATTAATTTCTGGTATTGAATATGGTTATTGACGATGGTGAAATCTGGAATTATTGATGATGGTAGTGAATTCAGATTGGTATTATGGTATTATTTCTGATTATGATGGGTTTACTTCACACATATAATATATATAATAATGCTTTTCAAATGTTTTACTGTACTTTTCAACACTTTGCTATTATTATTGTCGTCATTTGAATCAGCCACATGTCATACTTTCCACACTTGCTGAGTACGACATGTACTCACTCTTGCAATCCCCCCAACAGTTGCAGGTCAGGATTGGGAGTTTAATGGTGATAATACGGAGTTCTAGGCCGTGTCTACCGTCAGCTTTGCCTGTGGTGTTGCATGGAGCTGTGCTATCCCTTTTGCTTAGTTTGCTTAGTTGCTTAATTAGTTTATTTCCGCTGCATTAGTTGAACCTGTCATTAATATTCATTAGAGCTTGTATTCGAGGATATAATGAATTATGTAATAAGAGTACTTATTTAATAATTTGAGCTGTGGTAATTATCTGTTTATCATTTGTGAATCACTTGTGTATGTGTGTTGAACATCCTGAGCACACATATGTGTTAGCTTGGTTCATTTTCGGAACCGGGCGTCACAGATTGGTATCAGAGCCATAGGTTGACCGTAGGACGCAGCCTAGATAGAATGGACACTCTAGATCACATAGGAGCACTCAGGAATCGATGTGTTTTTGCTTAGTGTGTTGTTTGCTATATATATATATATATATATATATATATATATATTGTTTGCTTTTGTGCTTAATAGAGGATTTTGGGATGCTTTAGCATTGCCATGTCCACCTAAGCCAGTATAGCTAGTTGGTTAGCTTCATATCCCTTGATGCATATAGTTGGGGACGTTCTCTAATTCTTACCTATTGCTTTTCTTCAGATGGTGAGGACTCGCAACCAGAGGGACGGCAATGATGAGGAGGAGAACAATGGAGCGCCTCAAAACAACAATGGGCAAGGATCTACTCAGGGAGGTATCAACATCGAGCAGCTATTGGCCATGCAAAACCAGCTCATGCAGACCATGATACAGACTATGGGACAGTTGCAGGCTGGCAATATCAACAATTAGCCCCACATGCCTCCACCGCCACCCCTGCCTCCTCATAACCGGTTGGGAGAGTTTATGAGGACTAGGCCGCCAACCTTTGCTCAAGCCGCAAACCCTATGGATGCGGATGATTGGCTCAAGTCCGTGGAGAAGAAGCTAGTTATTGTCCAATGTTGTGACCGGGAGAAGGTGCTATTTGCTTCTCATCAACTAGTTGGAGCAGCTGCGGATTGGTGGGATGCTTATTGCAATGCTCATGAGAACCAAGAAAGAATCACTTGGGCCGAATTCAAGGAGAATTTTCGTTCTCATTATGTGCCCGAGGGAGTTATGATCTTGAAGAGGCAAGAATTTGAGAATTTAAGGCAAGTAAGATCAAGCATGAGTGAATATCTCAATAAATTCACTCAACTCTCAAGGTATGCACCTGAGGATGTTAGTCGGGACAGCCGGAAGCAATACTTGTTCATGAGGGGCTTGAACAATGAGATCCAAGTGCAACTACTCAACTGCGATTATGCCAATTTTCAGAAACTTGTGGACAAAGCAATTGTGGTTGAGAACAAGATCCGTGAGATGGAGCAAGAAATCAAGAGGAAGGCGCCATATCAAGGACCACAACAAGGAAGTAATGTGCGCCCTCGCCTTGCACCACCCCATGCGCTTCATTACAGCTCCTCTATTCCTGCTCAGCGCCCTAGTTATGCACCGCGCCCAACTCAGTTTGTGCAGCATCGCCCTGTTATGCAAGCACCTAGGCCTCCAATGCCTTATGCACCTCGTGCTGATTTTCCTGGAGCCAATGTTCAAAACCAAGATCGTCCCAACAATTCTGGTGGGGTTAAGAAGTGTTATACTTGTGGAGAAGCTGGACACTTTGCGCATCAATGTCCTAAGTCAGGCCTTGGTCAAGGAAGCAATGCGCCGAGGCAAAACCCAAGACCCAATGGAGGACAGCCACAAGGAAGCCATGGACAGCAGAATTTTGCTCGTGGCAACGTGAACCATGTCTCTACGGAGGATGCTCAACAAGCGGATGACGTGGTCATTGGTATGTTTCTCGCCAACTCTAACTCCGCGACTATGTTATTTGATTCTGGAGCATCGCATTCATTCATTGCATCGAAGTATGTTGCCAAGTATAGTTTGCCTATCTCTCATATGAAGTTTACTCTGTTGGTTAAGTCTCCTGGAGGAGAGGTGAGGACAAATATAGTATATCCAAAAGTAAGCCTTAGAATAAGGGGGTAGACTTCTCCGCCAACCTTATAGTTTTGGATTCTCAAGGATTGGACATTATACTTGGTATGGACTGGTTGAGGAAGCACAATGGAGTTATTGAGTGTGCCACAAAGATGGTGAAGTTGACTAATGAGGAAGGGATCACCGTAGAATTTGAAGCATCTCAAACTGCACCGAAGCAATTGGAGCTGAATCATATGGACGGTGCCGCAATTGAGGAGATTTCGATAGTGTGTGAATTTTTGGATGTGTTTCCAGATGAGTTGCCAGGTATGCCACCTGATCGAGACATTGAGTTTGTTATTGATTTATTACCTGGAACTGCACCTATAGCTAAGAGGCCGTATAGGATGCCTCCTATGGAATTAGCGGAGCTCAAGAAGCAAATTCAAGAGCAATTAGAGAAGGGTTTTATTCGCCCAAGCTCTTCACCTTGGGGAGCGCCTGTTCTATTTGTGGACAAGAAGGATGAAACGCAAAGGATGTGCGTGGATTACCGAGCTCTCAACGAGGTAACAATCAAGAACAAGTACACCTTGCCCCGTATAGAGGATTTGTTTGATCAGATGAAAGGCGTCTGTGTGTTTTCCAAGATTGATTTGAGGTCGGGATACTTTCAAATGAAGATCAGACCATCGGACATACCCAAAACAACTTTTAGAACACGGTATGTATCTTATGAGTACACCGTGATGTCATTTGGATTGACAAATGCGCCTGCCTACTTTATGTACCTCATGAATAAGGTCTTCATGGAGTACTTGGATAGATTTGTTGTGGTGTTTATTGATGATATTATGATCTACTCAAAGGATGAGAAGGAACATGAGGAACACTTAAGGCTTACGCTGCAGAAATTGAGGGAGCATCAATTGTATGCCAAGTTCAACAAGTGCCAGTTTTGGTTGAAAGAGGTGCCATTTTTGGGTCATATAATCTCAGGAGGAGGAGTATCGGTTGACCCCAGAAAAGTGAGAGACGTGTTGAAATGGGAGCCGCCGCAAAATGTCAAGGAAATAAGGAGTTTTCTTGGGATGGCTGGATATTACCGTCGGTTTATCAAGGATTTTTCCAAGATAGTCAATCCTATGACGGAGCTGCTAATGAAGGGAAAGGCGTTCCAATGGACTGAAGCTTGTCAAAACAGTTTTGAGGAGTTGAAGAAGAGGTTAACAACAGCCCCAGTTTTGGTATTGTCGGATGTAAGCAAGGGTTTTGATATTTATTGTGACGCATCAAGACAAGGACTCGGATGCGTGCTTATGCAAGAAGGTCAAGTGGTCGCCTATGCGTCAAGACAATTGAAGAAACATGAGCAGAATTACCTAACACATGATTTAGAACTTGCAGCCGTGGTACATGCATTGAAGATTTGGAGACACTATATTCTTGGACATAGGTGTGAAATTTACACGGATCATAAGAGTTTGAAGTATATTTTCACACAAACGGATCTGAACTTGAGGCAACGAAGATGGTTGGAGCTCATCAAAGATTATGATTTGGGGATCAACTATCATCCGGGAAAGGCCAATTTAGTGGCCGATGCTTTGAGTAGAAAGGGAGTAAGTCATCGACTCTTAGTTCGAGAGTTACCATTCGAGTTATGTAAGGAGTTTGAACGGTCGAACCTCGGGTTTGCAAATGAGACGGAGATGATGGAGTTAAACCCAACCTTGGAGCAAGAAATTCGAGAGGCCCAAACCGCAGATGAAGAGATCAAGGAAATCAAGGAAAGGACTGAGGAAGGGAGAGAATTCAGATTTGATGAAGACGAATATGGTACCTTATGGCTTGGTCGTTGTGCCTAATGTAAAACATATTCGGGAGACAATATTAATGGAGGCACATGACTCGTCTTACTCGATTCACCCCGGATGTACGAAGATGTACAAGGACTTGAAGGCTTGCTATTGGTGGGATAGCATGAAAAAGGACATAGCTGAATATGTGGCATTGTGTGATGTGTGTCAACGAGTCAAGGCGGAACATCAAAGGCCAGCTGGACTATTACAACCATTAAAGATTCCGAAATGGAAGTGGGAAGAAATTGGTATGGACTTCATAGTTGGGTTACCACGTACTCAGTCCGGGTATTACTCAATTTGGGTAATTGTGGATCGCTTAACCAAGTCGGCTCATTTTGTCCCTGTGTGAAAGGCGGCCTAGAGGGGGGGTGAATAGGCGATAATCGATAAGTTAAACTTAAATCAAAGTTCTGAAAACAGAGAAGTCGGACTTCTCTGACTTCTAGTCGGACTTGTCTGACCTAAGTCGGACAAGTCTGACCTGGGTCGGATAAGTCCGAGCTTACCTGCACGATCAGACCAAAAATCCAATTTTTAAGCGATCTAGTGAGAGATATCGATCCCTAGCAGTTCTACACGAAGTATGGAGTAGAAAGAAAGCTGAGGGAGAGATAGCACGCGGCAAAAAAAAACTAGAATCAAAACTTGTGAGAAAACAACAAGAGACAAACGATTTTATCCCGAGGTTCGGAACCACAAAGGATCCTACGTCCCCGTTGAGGAGTCCACAAGGGACCATGCCTTCTCTAGCCTTCCCCTCACGAGTTGCCCCAAGGGCCAACTCCCGATCTTCCACTATCACAAAGATTGTTACAAACTCCCCGATTACAAGAGATCACAAAGAAATCGCGGTGTGATGCCTAACCGTCTAGGGGAGAACCCCAAGAGCAACAAACACGCAATCACGAAGAAACTTAGCGAATCACACGTTGCTCAACCCCTCAACAAACCGTTTCTCCCAATCCTCACAAATCACTCTTCACTCTCCCAAAAATTCGAATTTGGGCTCTAGAGGTGAAGAACAAGTGGAGAGAGGTTCTTGAGTTCAAATGGGCGTTCAGAACTGTTTAGGGGTGTTAGGCATGGTTGGTGGGTCGAAACCACCACCTATTTATACTCCAAAAAGTCATTAGAGCCGTTTGACACATCCCGCGTCGGACATGTCTGACACAATGTCGGACATGTCTGACCTCAAAGGTCAGGCCTTTCACTTCAGACTTGTCTGACCAAAACCACTTCAGACATGTCTGACATACAATCTCGGACATGTCTGAAATTCTGCAGATAGAACTCGGACAAGTCTGACTCTCTGGGACTTAGAAAATTTTCCTTAGTCCCTGGGAACAGATCCATCTCGGACATGTCCGACCCCCAGGTTCGGACAAGTCCGAAACTTCATTGGAACTCTCACTGGAACCTTTCCAGTGCCAATTCGGACAAGTCTGACTTACAGATTCGGACATGTCCGAATTCCAACAGGGGAAATTCGGACATGTCTGACATTACAAGTCAGACAAGTCCGCCCAAGCCACAAAGGCCCTACTAAAATCTTCTACTAAGGGGTTGAGCACCCGAATGACTCACTAAGTGTCTACGCGTCGTGTCCCTCTTAATAGTACGGTTTTTCCTACGACTCAAGGAGAAAATAGAAAACCCTATTTCTATTCTTCTTCGCCACAACTTTTCTCCTTTTGCCGTCTTTCTTCAAAGCTCCATTCCGTACTCCGGTTCTGCGCTCATGCTCAACCAAGTTCATTAGCACTTTAATGGTTCATCATCAATCCACCAAAACCTACAAGGGACCTAGATGCACTTACAATCTCCCCCTTTTTGGTGATTGATGACAACCAACTAAAGTCTTCGACAAAAAATAAGATTTGATAGAAGTTTTGAGTCTCAAGTGTATATGAGCTTTTGGAATAACAATAAAAACAACTCATATACACTCAATCGTCGTGGGGTGCCTATATGCTCGTGTGTGTGCAACAACGTGATAAATATGAAGAAATGCACACGAGATCAATGAAGCATCATAATGATCATCATAAGGCATCAATAAACATCATTAAGCATTAACAGCCATAAACGAGTAACAAATAAGTACAAGACACACGACGATAGAAAATATGATTAGATACATGTCCATGTCCAAGAAAAGGCACTAGAGACAAATACTTCTCCCCCTTTGGCATCAAGGCACCAAAAAGGAGAAAAGTGGACACTAAGACCTAGTCTATCGGTGTCTTCCTCGTCGTCGTCGCTGTCATCATCGCCGCTCTCCTCCTCGTAGTCGCTCTCCTCAGTCATCGGGAGATGCAGGAGGAGCTGAGGAAGAGGTGCCGGTGCCGGTGAAGAACGCCATTTCCGCCTCAGTGAGCTCCGGAAACTCCGGTGGCTCCTCGTCTGAGCTGGCGTCGTCGACTGGAGGAAGCTGGAGGTGCTCCCTGATGGCAGCGAGGTCCCTCTGGTTCCTCTTTGCCAAGCGATGAGTTGACCGACAGACGGTGAAGATTGACTTCAGGATTTTGAGCAGTCCTGAGGAGCAAGATGGCTGCTGCTGGGGCACGGAGGATGAGCTGGGAGGCTGAGCAGACTTCCTCCTCGACGAGCTGGGTCCTCCCTCTGCTGGTGCCGATGCAGCTGCTCGAATCGGGCGGTGAAGCTTGGAAGGCTTCTGAGGCACAAGGCGCATGTGAGGCACATCCTTCACAAACTTCTTCCCGGACACCGTCTCAATTAGCTTCATCAGGTATGGGGCATAGCAGCAAGACCTAGCCGGCGTCTCCAAGGCGAGGTAAATCTCCTCGTAGATGTAGTCAAAGGCATTGAATTGCTGCTCCCCTGCCAAGAGCTGGATCAGATTTCTGCTGTTGTGATTGATCCTGTTGGCATCCCCATCCTTTGGCGAGAGGGTCTTTCTGATTAGACGGTTCACCACGGCATGGAATGGTTTGAGGCCGTGGATATGAGGAGGGTCGGCTGGATACCCATCCTCATAGAAACTCTCCATCTCCAGGAGGTTCACTATATCCATCTCATGGATCTTCAGTGAGTGTTGCAGGCTGTCCTCCATCCCGAGAATGCGGGCAAACTCCTCATAGCTGACTTCGTACTTCACCCCATTGGTCATCCAGGTGAAGCCGAGCTTGTCGACCCAATAGAAAACTGTGGCATAGAATTGGAGGATGACTTCCTTGTTCCATGGGTATTGGAGGCCCATGATCTCGCTGACTCTGTGGTGCTCGCAAGCGTCGAGCACCCCCTTGAAGAGAAGGTAGCAGTCCTTCTTCTTCAATGCAGCCTTCCAATCAACCCATTGCATCTCCGTGACTGGGTTCTTCTTGGTCGTGAGGACTGACCGGTAGTAATCCATGTGGAAGAAGCACCAGAAACGGGGATCCTTGCTCTCCCTTGGCTGGTCATAACACCGCACATCTCTCATGTGCATGGTGTCGTGGATGTTCCTCCGGTAGTTTACCCTGTCGGCCGTGCGTCGAGTGTCACCCACTGGAGAGTGCACGACCAACGGTCCGATCTCTTGCTGCCCTTGGGAGATTGAGCTGCCCCCCTGACCACTGTGAATGGTGAGTTGACCGCTTGCGGGTCGCTTGACAGTCACTTTCTTTGGTCGCTTTGATGGTTGAGCCGAAGAATCGGGACCCGCGGGCTCCTTGCCTCTTTTGTCGTGACCCATAGCTAGAAAAAGATACAAGGATAGGTAAGAGTCAAGGCAAGAGAGATAGAGCAATTAACTTGATAGTTTCGATAGAAATTAGGCCTCAGAGTTATACAGGATCGGACATGTATGACTGGAAAGTCAGACTTGTCTGACTCAAGAATTTCGGACATGTCCGAATTTCAGAGTCAAACTTGTCCGACCTGTACAGAACTGACCCTAATTGCTAAGGAAACTAAGCAAATCAATTTTTCTACCGACCAAATTTTGCAACAAGGTTGTAAACATGCCTAGGAACAATTTCAAGGGCATAAATTTGCAATCTTGCCGCTAGATTTAGAATTGAGAGGAAAGATGCGGAAAAATACCTTCGGATGGAGAAAAGGATTGAAGAACTCCGAAGGGGATGTGAATCCTCCAACTCCGAGGGAGATTTTCCCTCAAGAACTCCTCACAAGAGCCTCAAAAGCAATGTGGATTGCCTTGAGAGGTTTGAGAGAGAAGGATATTAGGGTTTGAAGTGAGGAGTGAGAGAGGGGATGGAAACCGTCGGACTCTTTGAAGGGGCTCGGACTTCCCACGTCGGACATGTCCGAATTTGACTTCGGACAAATCTGAGTTCTCTCTGCAGACTTCAAACCCACTTCGGACATGTCTGACTTTTGTCAGACTTGTCCGACTCCTCCTGAGTGTATGCAATGTGCAAACACTTGGGAATCTAAAGAAGGGAATATATGGACATTATGGACAAGTTTTTGCAAATATCTTTGACAAAAATGATCAGTAAGCAACCAACACTCAAACTATGATCATTTTCACCAAAGAGAAGTTTAGAACATAGTTTTCAAGAAAAATAGATGAGATTTTTGAAAAACACACAACATTTTGAAGTTGAAAACTAATAGCAATCAGATGTGCACGACTCAAGCAATGTTTCGAGAATCCAAGATATTTAGCTCACTCCTTAGGTCACAAAAGCGTCTCTCATCAAGGGGTTTGGTGAAGATATCCGCTAATTGTTTCTCACTTCTAACATGAGATAACGATATCTCCCTTGATAGAGTGGTCTCGTAGGAAATGGTGACGGATGTCTATGTGCTTGGTTCTAGAATGCTCTGTGGGGTTGTGAGCAATCTTGATGGCACTCTCATTGTCACATAGGAGAGGAATATGGTTCAGATTGTAACCATAATCCCTAAGAGTTTGTCGCATCCAAAGAAGTTGCGCACAGCAACTTCCGGCTGCAACGTACTCCGCTTCGGCTGTGGAAAGGGCAATGGAGTTTTGTTTCTTGGAAGACCACGCAACCAAGGACCTACCAAGAAATTGGCATGTCCCGGATGTGCTCTTCCTATCTACCCTACAGCCCGCATAATCCGCATCGGAATAACTGACGAGATCAAACTTGGATCCTTTAGGGTACCAAAGACCTAGATTAGGAGTGTGAACTAAATACCTAAGGATCCTCTTAACTGTTGTCAAGTGACACTCTTTTGGAGCGGCTTGGAATCGAGCACACATGCACACACTAAGCATAATGTCGGGTCTAGAAGCACAAAGATAAAGCAAAGAGCCAATCATAGAACGGTATACCTTTTGGTCCACGCTCGTACCTTCTTCATTTAGTCCTAGATGCCCGTTTGTTCCCATAGGTGTCTTGATGGGCTTTGCCTTCTCCATGCCAAACTTCTTGAGAATGTCATGAGTGTACTTGGTTTGGCATATGAAGGTCCCTTCCTTGAGTTGCTTTACTTGGAAACCTAGGAAAAACTTCAACTTCCCCATCATAGACATCTCAAATCTCTCCGTCATGATTTTGGAAAACTCATCACAAAAAGTCTTGTTAGTAGAACCAAATATGATATCATCAACATAAATTTGGCATACGAACAAGTCATTATCAAAATGCTTAGCGAAGAGAGTATAATCGGCTTTCCCAATCTTAAAACCATTTTGAGTGAGAAAATCCCTAAGGCACTCATACCAAGCTCTAGGTGCTTGTTTGAGGCCATAGAGAGCCTTACACAACTTGTAGACGTGATCGGGATGCTCTTCATCTTCAAATCCGGGCGGTTGCTCCACATACACTTCCTCCTTGATTGGACCGTTGAGGAATGCACTTTTCACATCCATTTGATATAACTTGAAATCATGGTGAGTAGCAAAGGCCAATAATATGCGAATAGATTCAAGCCTAGCTACAGGAGCAAAGGTTTCATCAAAATCCAAACCTTCGACTTGAGCATATCCTTTTGCTACGAGTCTTGCCTTGTTTCTTGTTACCACCCCGTGTTCATCTTGTTTGTTGCGGAACACCCACTTGGTTCCAACAAAATTTGCATTTGGTCTTCTCACGAGTTCCCACACCTTGTTCCTCTTGAAGTTGTTGAGCTCTTCTTGCATCGCCATTACCCAATCCGGGTCTTGTAGAGCTTCTTCTACTTTCTGTGGCTCTAGAGAGGAAACAAAGGAATAGTGTTCACAAAAGTTAGCCATACGTGAGCGAGTAGTTACCCCTTTGGAGATGTCTCTAAGTATGTTATCAACGGGATGGTCCCGTTGAATGCTTTGATGAACTCTTGGGTGTGGTGGTTGATCTTCTCGATCATTGTCTTCATCTTGATTATTTTCTTGATCTCCCCCTTGATCCAAGCCTCCTCCTTGATTTTGACCTTGTTGAGATTCATCTTGAGGATCTTGATCTTGTTCATGTGGGGGATTTGCATCTTCTTCGCTTGCTTGAAGATCATTTGGATCATGTGGTCGCACATCTCCAAGTGCCATTCTCCTAAGTGCTTCTTGTGGAGTCTCCTCTTGATCTAGCACACACTTATCAACTTGCTCCACTTGAGAGCCATTAGTTTCATCAAACACTACGTCATGTGCTACTTCAACAATCTCGGAGGACTTGTTGAAGACACGATAGGTGTAGGTTTTTGAGTCATAGCCAAGCAAGAAACCTTCATCGGATTTCGAAGTGAACTTTGAATTCCTAGGCTTCTTGTTGAGAATATAGCACTTGCTCCCGAAAACACGAAAGTATGAGATGTTCGGTTTGTTACCGGTTAGGAGTTCGTATGAGGTCTTCTTCAAGAGTCGATGAAGATACAACCGGTTTATGGCATGGCAAGCGGTGTTAACCGCTTCCGCCCAAAACCGGTCGGACGTCTTGTACTCATCAAGCATCGTCCTTGACATCTCAATTAGAGTCCTATTCTTCCTCTCCGCTACTCCATTTTGTTGAGGGGAGTAGGGAGCGGAGAATTCATGCTTGATTCCTTCTTCATCCAAGAAGTCTTCAACTTGAGTGTTCTTGAACTTCGTCCCGTTGTCGCTCCTAATCTTCTTGATTCTTAAGGAGAACTCGTTTTGAGCTCTCCTCAAGAACTTCTTGAGAACTCCTTGGGTTTCACCTTTGTCATGCAAGAAAAATACCCACGTGAAGCGAGAAAAATCATCAACAATAACTAGACCATACTTGTTACCGCCAATGCTAATGTAGGCGATCGGTCCGAATAGGTCCATGTGTAGTAGCTCCAATGGTCTTGAGGTTGTCATGATGTTCTTGGACGGATGTTGAGCTCCTACTTGCTTTCCAGCTTGACATGCGCTACATGGTCTATCTTTCTCAAAGACAACATCTTTTAGTCCACGGATATGATCCCCCTTAAGAAGTTTTTGCAAGTTTCTCATCCCAACATGAGCTAGCCTTCGGTGCCATAGCCATCCCATGTTAGTTTTCGCCATTAAGCACGTATCAAGTTGAGCTTTATCCGTGGAGAAATCCACAAGGTAAAGCTTTCCCTTGAGTACGCCCTTAAAGGCGATTGAGTTGTTGCATCTTCTTGAGACGATCACACCGTTGTTAGTGAAAAGACAATCATAACCATTATCACATAATTGATAAATAGACAAGAGGTTGTAATCAAGTGAATCAACATGAAGCACATTAGAGAGAGTGTGTTTTGAGGAGATAGCAATTTTACCGGTGCCAAGGATTTTCCCTTGGCTATTATCCCCAAAGAAGATTCCTTCACTAGGATCTTCATTCTCCTTGTACTCTACAAACATCTTCCTCTCTCCGGTCATATGATTAGTGCATCCACTGTCAAGAACCCAATTTGATCCACCGGAGGAGTATGCATACAAAAGAGTTATGCCTTTCCTTTAGGTACCCAAACGGAGTTGGGTCCTTTGATGTTAGTCACAAGACATTTAGGCACCCGAGTTGGGTCTTTTGATGTTAGTCACAAGACATTTAGGCACCCACACGCAAGGCTTTGGGCTCTTGCGGAGTGACCCAACATATCTAGCATAAGTCTTGCCAAATTTGTTCCTCAATAACACATAAGAAGCATCAAAGTCATGGAACAAAGGATGAGGTTCATTTTTAGGCATATAAGATGTTGAGACAATGTTCTTTCCTTTATCTTGAGCGGATGAACCTTCCTTGACAAAAACAATCAAGTCTTTGTTATTCTTGGGGGCTTTGGCATTTTGTCTCCGCTCCCGAGAATAACCAAGACCATCCTTGACATGGGGAGGTCTCACATTGGTATATGCACTACGTGCATAGACCACCTTCTCCTTGTCAAAGATGCCACCTTTCTGTGCTTGCTTGTTTTGTGCCAAGTTAAGTTCATCCTTAAGTTTTAGGATCAAGCTTGAGCACATGCAAGTGTGAACTTCCTCGGATGAAATCTTTTGAGAAGATGAGCTCTTTGAGGAAGAAGGTGCATTGATCTTAAGTGACTCAACCTTTGTCTCTAGAATCTTGTTAACCTTTGTCAAGTTAACAAGTTCATCCTTGAGCTCAACGGTCTTGTCCTTAAGATTTGAGCATGCTTCCTTGCTCATGGCAAGGTCATGCTCCAATGCATTGCTTCTTTCTCTCTCGCGCTCGAGGAGCTCCTCAAGCTCTTGACATCTCTCCAATTTTTGGATGAGCATGCCCTCTTGACGCTCAAGGAGATCCTCCTTCTCGGAGATTTCATCCATAAAAAAGTTCATCTTTCTCATGGCACTCTTACTTAAGCCTTTAAACATGGATTCAAGTTCACTATCACTATCAAGTTCTTCACAAGAAGTTATAGAGGGAGTGGGTTTAGATTTGACCTTTTTCCTTCCCTCCTTTGCCATGAAACATGTGGACTTGACTTCATCAAGGTTGGGGAAGAGCTTGCTTGCACTTGAGCTCTTTCCGATGGCAATGGTTGCCACCTTCTCTTCATCGTCGGAAGATGAATCTTCATTTGAGTCCCATTCTCTTCCAAGGTGGGCATGTCCCGATGGCTTCTTCTTCTTGAAGAGCTTCTTATCTTGGGTCTTGCCCTCCTTCTTCTTGCTTTCATTGTATGGGCATTCCGCAATGAAGTGCCCATGTTCACCACACTTGTAGCAAGTCTTCTTCTTTAGTTTCTCCTTGCTCTTGCCTTCTTGGTGATAGCCTCCCTTCTTCCTTCTCATCATCCTTCTAAACTTATTGACCAAGAAAGCTTCTTCCTCATCGGAGTCCATGCTCTCATCATCACTTGCATCTTCATTGTAGGATGTGGAAGTTGCTTTGAGGGCTATGTCTTTCTTCTTTGATGAGGCAAGCTTTTGGAGATCGTTGTAGAACATAGCTTCCTTCTCCATCATCTCATTGTTGATTATCCTCCCAAGCACTTCTTCCGGAGTCATCTTGGTGTAGTCGGGGCTTTCACGGATCAAGGAGCAAAGAGCGATGTTTCGAGGCATGAATGCCCGAAGCATCCTCTTCACCACTTCATGGTCCGTCCATCGAGTGCTTCCATAGGCACGAATCTTGTTCACGAGCACCTTGAGACGGTTGTACATGTCTTGGGGCGACTCACCATCCATGATGGTAAATCTCCCAAGCTCTCCTTCGATCATCTCAATCTTTGCCTCCCGGATGACTCGGTTGCCCTCGTGTGCCATCTTGAGTGTATCCCAAATATCTTTGGCCACTTCCAAACCTTCGACTTGGTTGAATTCATCACGAGTCAAAGATGAGGTTATGACTCCCACGGCTTGAGCATTGCGATGAAGTAGGATAGCTTGTTGTGGAGTGACGTCTTCCTCATTCCTTGGCATATGAACTCTGGTTTGTACAATCTGCCACAAACTAGGATTCAAAGAGATTAAATGCATCTTCATATTGTGTTTCCACATTGAATAGTCATTTCCATCGAATTGAGAAGGTTTGCCAAGTGGAATAGACAAATAGTGATTGTTAGCATGAAGACGATCATAATCAAAGTGAGTTTGAGTATAGTCATCGTTACTCTTCTCCTTCTCTTTGTTGATCTTGGGTTGTTTCCCTAGCTTCTCCCGAAGCTTCGCCTTGAGTTGGCAAATTTCTTCGTCGTCCTTCGGATCATCAAGAAGAACGTCGTAGTTCTTGTCAATTGAGCCTTCACCCTCGACATATGAGGTATCATCCTTGTTCCTTTCTTCCGCCATCGATTCTCCGAGATGTTAGTCTCTTCCGGAGAAACCTGGCTCTGATACCAATTGAAAGGCGACCTAGAGGGGGGGTGAATAGGCGATAATCGATAATTTAAACTTAAATCGGAGTTCTGAAAACAGAGAAGTCGGACTTGTCTGACTTCTAGTCGTACTTGTCTGACCTAAGTCGGACAAGTCTGACCTGGGTCGGATAAGTCCGAGCTTACCTGCACGATCAGACCAAAAATCCATTTTTTAAGCGATCTAGTGAGAGATATCGATCCCTAGCAGTTCTACACGAAGTATGGAGTAGAAAGAAAGCTGAGGGAGAGATAGCACGCGGAAAAACACTAGAATCAAAACTTGTGAGAACGAAAGAACAACAAGAGACAAACGATTTTATCCCGAGGTTCGGAACCACAAAGGATCCTACGTCCCCGTTGAGGAGTCCACAAGGGACCAGGCCTTCTCTAGCCTTCCCCTCACGAGTTGCCCCAAGGGCCAACTCCCGACCTTCCACTATCACAAAGATTGTTACAAACTCCCCGTTTACAAGAGATCACAAAAAAATCGCGGGGTGACGCCTAACCGTCTAGGGGAGAACCCCAAGAGCAACAAACACGCAATCACGAAGAAACTTAGTGAATCACACGTTGCTTAACCCCTCAACAAACCGTTTCTCCCAATCCTCACAAATCACTCTTCACTCTCCCAAAAATTCGAATTTGGGCTCTAGAGGTGAAGAACAAGTGGAGAGAGGTTCTTGAGTTCAAATGGGCGTTCAGAACTGTTTAGGGGTGTTAGGCATGGTTGGTGGGTCGAAACCACCACCTATTTATACTCCAAAAAGTCATTAGAGCCGTTTGACACATCCCGCGTCGGACATGTCTGACACAATGTCGGACATGTCTGACCTCAAAGGTCAGGCCTTTCACTTCAGACTTGTCTGACCAAAACCACTTCAGACATGTCTGACATACAATCTCGGACATGTCTGAAATTCTGCAGATAGAACTCGAACAAGTCTGACTCTTTGGGACTTAGAAAATTTTCCTTAGTCCCTGGGAACAGATCCATCTCGGACATGTCCGACCCCCAGGTTCGGACAAGTCCGAAACTTCACTGGAACTCTCACTGGAACCTTTCCAGTGCCAATTCGGACAAGTCTGACTTACAGATTCGGACATGTCCGAATTCCAACAGGGGAAATTCGGACATGTCTGACATTACAAGTCAGACAAGTCTGCCCAAGCCACAAAGGCCCTACTAAAATCTTCTATTAAGGGGTTGAGCACCTGAATGACTCACTAAGTGTCTACACGTCGTGTCCCTCTTAATAGTACGGTTTTTCCTACGACTCAAGGAGAAAATAGAAAACCCTATTTCTATTCTTCTTCGCCACAACTTTTCTCCTTTTGCCGTCTTTCTTCAAAGCTCCATTCCGTACTCCGGATCTGCGCTCATGCTCAACCAAGTTCATTAGCACTTTAATGGTTCATCATCAATCCACCAAAACCCACAAGGGACCTAGATGCACTTACACTGTGAAGACCAAATATACAGCTGCACGATTGGCCAAAATATACATGGAGCATATTGTGTGTCGACATGGAGTCCCTAAGAAGATAGTCTCGGATAGAGGTTCTCAATTTACCTCCAGATTTTGGCAAAAATTGCATGAAGCTTTGGGAACGAGGTTGAATTTTAGTTCAACATATCATCCTCAAACGGATGGACAAACCGAGAGGACCAATCAGATTTTGGAGGACATGTTAAGAGCTTGTGTTTTAAAGCATGGGAAAAGTTGGGACAAAAGCTTGCCATACGCGGAATCTTCATACAACAATAGTTATCAAGCAAGTTTGAAGATGTCACCATATGAAGCACTTTATGGAAGGAAGTGTAGGACACCTTTATTCTGGAATGAGGCAGGAGAAACTCAAGTATTTGGTCCGGATGTGTTGCAAGAAGCCGAAAAGCAAGTCCAAATGATTCGTGAAAACTTGAGGGCAGCCCAATCAAGGCAAAAAGGCTATGCGGATAATAGAAGAAGGAAATTAGCCTTTGAAATAGGAGATTTTGTTTACCTCAAGGTGTCACCAATGAGAGGTCATAAGAGGTTTCACATAAGAGGGAAGCTTGCACCTCGCTATATTGGACCATTCAAGATTTTGGACAAAAGAGGAGAAGTAGCGTATAAGTTGGAGATGCCACCTCATCTTTCAGACGTGCATGATGTCTTTCATGTTTCCCAGCTCAAGAAGTGTTTGAGAGTACCGGAAGAACAAGTGCCAATGGAAGAATTGGAACTAGAGGAAGATTTGACGTATGCCGAGCAACTGGTCAAAGTCTTGGAAACTAAGGAGAGGGTCACAAGGAACAAGGTCATTAGATGGTGTAAAGTTCAATGGAAGCACCATACCGGAAAAGAAGCAACTCGGGAGCTAGAAGATGATCTCAAGAAGGAATTTCCCTATCTCTTCTCTTCCGCGTCGAATCTCGAGGGCGAGATTCATTTTAATGGGGGTAGGTTTGTAACACCCTCATTTTCATGCATCATGCCCTACATGCACTCATATACATGTTTAACATTAACCCACATAAAGAGGAACGAGTTTAACTTTATTTCGGAGCATTTAAAATTGATTTGGAGCAAAACCGCACTTACAACGCAGGAAAGTGCGGACTAGTCCGATTTTACTGACTAGTCCGATTTCTCTCTGACTAAAAACGGACTTGTCCGTTTTTGCTGCGGACTAGTCCGATTTTGGCTCTGAAAAAATTCGGACTTGTCCGATTTTGTGCGGACTAGTCCGATATTCCATGAATCCTTGGAAATTTGCTAAGTCTCTGGACTTCTCCGGACTAGTCCGGTGTTCCAGCGGACTTGTCCGTTTTCCTCTATGTTCAATTCGGACTTGTCCGATTTTTGGCCAGACTTGTCCGATTTTCTCTCTGGACGACTTCGGACTAGTCCGGTCCTTTACGGACTTGTCCGATATTTCGCGACTCCGAGTTGATCTTTTGTTTTACGACTTGTTTCTTGGGTTTCACGTTAAGTGGGCCTAGGTACGTCGTGTCTAACTCTTTTAGAGCCCATGTGGGACTCTAAACCAGCCTCTACTCATCCCAAAACTCGAAATCCATCTAACCCTAGCCTCCACCTCTATATAAACAGCCCCACTCCTTGGTTTGACATCTATTTGCCACTTTTCCACCCACCCAAACCGTAGTTCGTGAGGAGCCACCATCAAGGAGAGAGGAGAAGATCCCAAGCAAGAAGAAGAAGAGGAGGAAACGAAGAAGGATAGAGATCTCCACCAAGTTTCGTCCTTCACCACCAATTCATCTCCAAGTTCATCACCAACCCTAGATCATCAAGATCCAAGTGTTACCTCCAAGTTTCTTGGTTCATTGGTGTTCTAAACACCTGGTATACCTTCTATTCTCTTTTCCTTACGTGAATTCAACCCCTAATCTCCAAATTCACATCGATCGAGAAAACCCTAATCCGTTGATCTCGCAGAGTGCGGACTTGTCCGGTCCCTAGTGGACTAGTCCGATCTTTCTGGTTAAATTGTGTTGAATTAATTCTAAAATTTGATCCAATCGAATCCAAACCTGTATAAACTTGTTAAAAGCTATTAGAACTAGTTAGTTATCATTAAAAGCAATCTAGTAACAAGTTCTACCTTGCATTTGCATCGATCATGCATGTCATGTCATATTGAGTAATATTTGTGCACTCTTTGATTGTGTTTCTTGTCTTGTATGTTTATTGTGTGGATTAGACGGATTTGCGCTAGAAAGTGTCACGGAGGATCTCCAGCATCGAGAGTTTGAAGGCTTTGATCCTGATCAACAGCAAGAGCAAGGCAAGTGTCCTTGAAGCATATTGATCCTGTTTTTTAAAATAAGTGTTTTGTTTGTAAAACTGCATGCTTGTGTCAATTTGATGGGAAATCCTATGGTAGGAAGTTTACTAGTTTTGTTTGACTACCCTTGTCACCTGGAATTTATGGTAGAGACTCGGGAAGGCTTTTTACTTTTTGCTTCGCTTAATCAACTGGGATGGAAAACAACTATACCAATCAATTTATTTATGCATGGATGAGATTATGGATAACATGAACTGGTTAATATGGTATTGTAATGGGTGATCTAAGCAAGCCTGGTATGTGGATGGGTTGGATGTTATGGTGGTTTGCTTGCTTTAGATCTAAGGATCTGTTCATGCGAGAATAAGCCAGAACTACAGTGCCACCACGAGGCCAAGTATGGGTGCGGCGTAGCTGATTAATTATGGCTTTGCTAGTGCTGTTTGGATCATTGTGGATGCTCGAGGAAGGGATAGTCGGATTGGGTTTGTTGATGATTGGTGGGACTACCCTGGGATCCGAATGGCTCAAGAGGGGGCCCTTGGTTGAAGATGTGCTCAGTTGGAGGCATCGCCACCGGTGAAACCTCAGTGGGGTCTAAATAGGCTAGTAATCCATTTGTAAAGGCTATTTTGTGATCTCTTGGCCACACACCAACGGAAGTGTGTAATATGACTGACGGGTCATGGGCATAAGGGAGATTCTTAGTCGCCAAAAGGTGATGAAATCACGAACACGTGGGTAAAGAGGTACAAACTCTGCAGAGTTAATTAAAACTATCATGATAGTCGTGCTCCCGGTTATGAGCACCTAGACAACTTCCATGATTAGAGGGAAATTGGAATTTGGGATGGTTATGGTTTGGCAATGGTTATGGATGGTTATGGATTAATTTCTGGTATTGAATATGGTTATTGACGATGGTGAAATCTGGAATTATTGATGATGGTAGTGAATTCAGATTGGTATTATGGTATTATTTATGATTATGATGGGTTTACTTCACACATATAATATATATAATAATGCTTTTCAAATGTTTTACTGTACTTTTCAGCACTTTGCTATTATTATTGTCGTCATTTGAATCAGTCACATGTCATACTTTCCACACTTGCTGAGTATGACATGTACTCACTCTTGCAATCCCCCCAACAGTTGCAGGTCAGGATTGGGAGATTAATGGTGATAATGCGGAGTTCTAGGCCGTGTCTACCGTCAGCTTTGCTTGTGGTGTTGCATGGAGTTGTGCTATGCCTTTTGCTTAGTTTGCTTAGTTGCTTAATTAGTTTATTTCCGCTGCATTAGTTGAACCTGTCATTAATATTCATTAGAGCTTGTATTCGAGGATATAATGAATTATGTAATAAGAGTACTTATTTAATAATTTGAGCTGTGGTAATTATCTGTTTATCATTTGTGAATCACTTGTGTATGTGTGTTGAACATCCTGGGCACACATATGCGTTAGCTTGGTTCATTCTCGGAGCCGGGCGTCACAGATTGGTATCAGAGCCACAGGTTGACCGTAGGACACAGCCTAGATAGAATGGACACTCTAGAGCACATAGGAGCACTCAGGAATCGATGTGTTTTTGCTTAGTGTGTTGTTTGCTTGTGTGCTTAATAGAGGATTTTGGGATGCTTTAGCATTGCCATGTCCACCTAGGCCAGTATAGCTAGTTAGTTAGCTTCATATCCCTTGATGCATATAGTTGGGGACGTTCTCTAATTCTTACCTATTGCTTTTCTTCATATGGTGGGGACTCGCAACTAGAGGGACGGCAATGATGAGGAGGAGAACAATGGAGCGCCTCAAAACAACAATGGGCAAGGATCTACTCAGGGAGGTATCAACATCGAGCAGCTATTGGCCATGCAAAACCAGCTCATGCAGACCATGATACAGACTATGTGAATCACTCGTGTATGTGTGTTGAACATCCTGGGCACACATATGCGTTAGCTTGGTTCATTTTCGGAACTGGGCGTCACACACAATGACGTCAGCTAAAGTGAACTTGACCGATGATAACTAAAGGGGAGACATCGGATCATCCGGTGTTCGTAGAAAAGTTCTGTCAGACTACTTTTCCAACGGCTATTTCGTGGAGGCTGGCTATAAATACCCCCTAAACCTGTCAAATCGACAAGTCTTGATCACCAGACATTCTCAACACATACACAAGCGTTCAAGACCAAGAGCCATCACTTCTACATCATTTCGACCACCTACACACCAAGAGATAGGCTAGAACTAGCTAGAGAGAGAGCTTGTGTGCCTCCATTCTGGGTGAGTGGAATCTCTAGGATAGTGAGAGCCTCAAGGGAGTGCTCCTTGGTGTTTGTAACTGGGAGAGACTTCTGGAGCTTGCCAAGGCGTTTGTGGAAGCCCAAAGGGTTGAAGTTGTACAAGGCTTGAGCTCCACCTTGCTGAGGTTGGCAAACGGAGAAGAATAGTGGAGATCCCTCGTCTCGGTGACTTGGGTGTGGCTATACCCTTTGGTGGGTGCCACAACGTGGATGTAGGAAGATCTTGACGATCTTGCCGAACCACGGGATAAATGCTCGTGTCTCCTCGGGAGTTTGCATCCCCTTCCTCTCCCTTACGTTTATGCATTTTATATACCGCTAAGTTCCTATTTACTTGAATGCATAGATAGTTTGCGTAGGGAATTGGGCTTTTAGGAATTAAGTTTTATTGCTTAGATTTTTTAAAAGAAGCCCAATTCACCCCCTCTCTTGGGCATTCGATCCTTACAATTGGTATCAGAGCAAGGTTGCTCATAGGATCATTCTAGCTTCACCGCTAGAGAGCTAAAATGGCCAAGGTTGGGGGTTCGGTTCCTATCTTCGAGGGCAAGAACTTTTCCTATTGGAAAGCACGCATCCGCGCTTATCTAGAGGCTATTGCTCCCGAAGTATGGGAAGCGACCCACGCGGGGTTTGGAGAACACAACTATGTTGGTGATCAAATTAAATGGGATGCTAAAGTTAGGAATGCAATCTATGAATGTATTAGTCAAGATGTGTTTGCTAGAATTGCTAGTAAAGAAAAAGCTTGTGAAATTTGGACTTGCTTAATAGAGATTCATGAGGGTTCTTCTCGAGTCAAGGAACTTAAATATCACATGCTTAAGGCAAAATATGATGAATTTAAGATGCTACCTCATGAAAATATCAATGAGATGTTCTCTCGCTTGAATGTACTTATTGAAGAAATTAATGCTCTTGACATTGCTTCTCTTGGCAAGGGACTCATCAACCGCAAGATCCTCATGCTCCTTCCCAAGCCAAAGTACAACATCATCAACTCCATGCTTCAAAAGGAGTCTCTTGACCACATTGAAGTTTCGGAGCTCATTGGAGAAATTCACGCTCATGAGATGAGTGTACTTGAGATGATGGAGCAATCATCGTCAAAAACAATTGCTCTAAATGCCTCCACCAAGAAAATAAGCCTCAAGAAGAAGAAGGTGGTTGAGCCTAGCTCAAGTGAAGAAGAGCAAGCATCAAGTGAAGATTATGATGATGAGAAAGTTCTCACGCTTGAACTCCAAGATTATTAAGAAGGGATACACATTTGATCCCAAGAAGAAAACGTTTCTATCAAGGAGAGATGATCACAAGACTTGCTACAATTGTGGTGATCAAGGCCACATCTCTTATGATTGTCCAAAACCGGACAAAAGAAGAGAGAGCCACAAGAGTAAGCATCGCAAACTTGAAGATAGTGAAGATGATGAAGAAGAGGCCAAACCCAAACCAAGATCCTTTGGGAAGAGGAAACATGACAAGGGAAATAAGGCAAGACTCTTCCCAAAGAAGAGAAATGGCGCACAAAAGGTGTTCATGTGTGAGGCAAATGAATGGGTCACCGACGAAGAAACAAGTGATGAAGAGAGTGAAGCGGAAGAAGAAAGTTTGGTCGGCCTAGCCATTGCCAACAATGATGACTCACCTCTTCATCCACCGCCCATGTGCCTCATAGCGAAAGGTAACACCAAGGTTTGTGACGACTCTAGCGATGATGAGCTTTCCCCCGATGATTTAACTTCTTTAATAAATAAATATCACACTATCATTAAGAGGGAAAAGAGTAAGGTTAAGGCTCTTGAAGGAACTCGTGCTAAGATTGAGAGTGCTAACCTTGATTTGCTTGACAAGTATGAAAGCATACTCAAAGAGCATGACACGCTCAAATCCCATGTCAAGCAAGTTGAGGAGGATAAGGCTCAAATCAAGCTAGATCATCATGAGCTTGACTTAGACCACCAAGCACTCTTAGGAAAGCACAATGAGTTAATCCAAGAGCATCAAACACTTAACCTTGCTTATGAAGTGTTTGATCAAGAGTTAAAAATTATGAAGAAACAAACTCTTAATGATAAGATATCCATTACTTCTCATGCCACTAATGTCTTGCACGAGTCTTTGCCTTTGAAATAGAACACTAGGGAGAAGGACTTGTTGGAAGAAATTGAGAGTCTCCGCACTAGTGTGGCTAGACTACCAAAAGGAGAAGTCAAGCATAAGGAAATCCTCTTCCAACAAGCAAAGGCCTTCAACAAGAGAGGACTTAGATCCTTCTCGGTGCCTAACAAAGGAAAGGTGCCCTCACCGGAGCTTAGAACAAGCTTCATCAAGGAAGTTGATTCTTATTGCCAACATTGTGAGGTCACCGGCCACCACACAAGGGAGTGTCCTCTTCCTAACCGACATTCTCCAAAATTGTCTACTAACTACAAATCTACTTTCAATGATCGTTATTATCTCTTGAGTAAAGTAGATGGCAAGGTGAAGGCAAGGTTCATTGGCAAAGACATGAAGGGCATGAAGGGGAAGCTCCCCAAGCAACTTTGGGTCCCAAAAACACTTGTATCACACATACAAGGACCTAAGTTAGCTTGGGTGCCTAAAGTCAAAAATTGAATTCATGTGTGTAGGTGAACTACAAAGCCAGAGGAAAGCATTGGGTACTCGATAGCGGGTGCACTCAACATATGACCGGCAATGATGGTATGTTCACCACCATAGAAAACCCCGGCAATCATGAACAAGTCACCTTTGGTGATAACTCTAAGAGAAAGGTAATTAGGTTAGGTAAGATTGCCATTTCAAATGATTTATCTATTTCTAATGTTTTGTACGTTAAGTCACTTAGTTTTAATTTACTTTCTATTGCACAACTATGTGATCTTGGACTAACACGCACATTTAGCAAAAATGATGTTGTTGTGAGTAGTGAAACAAGCCAAGACATAGTCTTCAAAGGATTTTGGCATGGACACCTCTACCTAGTAGACTTCTCCAACAAGAATGCTAGCTTGACCACTTGTCTCTTCACTAAGACAAGCTTGGGTTGGCTATGGCACCGACGCATATCGCACATAGGGATGAGCAAACTCAAGAATTCATTCAAGTTTGGGATGGTGACCGACGTGAAGGATGTCACATTTGAGAAGAACAAGCTTTATAGCGCTTGTCAAGCCGGGAAGCAAGTTGCTTCACACCACCCAATGAAGAAAATAGTGTCAACCTCCAAGCCACTTGAACTACTCCACATGGACCTCTTCGGACCGTCCACATATCAAAGTCTTGGCGGTAACCTCTATTGTCTTGTTATTGTTGATAACTACTCTCGCTATGCTTGGACTTTGTTTCTAGGTGACAAGAGTGAAACTCCGGAAGTGTTCAAGACCTTCACTAACCGCGCTCAAAGGGAATTTCAACTTCCCATCATCAAGGTCCGGAGTGACAACGGCACCAAATTCAAGAACTACAACATTGGGGAGTGGTGTGACCGTGAAGGTGTGAAGCATGAATTTTCGTCCACATACACTCCTCAACAAAACGATGTCGTTGAAAGGAAGAACAAGACACTCATCACTCTAGCGCGAGCAATGCTTGATGACTACGGCACATCGGAGAAGTTTTGGGCCGAAGCAATCAACACGGCGTGCCATGCTGCAAATAGGGTCTACCTCCATCGACTACTTCAAAAGACCCCGTACGAGCTTCCCATTGGGAGAAAGCCCAACATCTCCTACTTTCGAGTCTTTGGGTGCAAGTGCTACATCTACCACAAGAAAAGGCTCCGTAAGTTTGAAAGAAGATGTGATGTTGGTATATTTCTTGGTTATACATCAAACTCAAAAGCATATCGAGTATTCAACCAAACCCCCGGTTTAGTTGAGGAAAGTTGTGATGTTGAGTTTGATGAATCTAATGGCTCCCAAGAGGAGAGTTTTGGTCATGATTAAATAGATGATGAGCCTCTACGAGAAGTCATGAAGAACATGACCATTGGAGACGTCAAGCCTAAAGTTGAGGAGAGCCATGATCAAGGAGGAGCTTCAAGTTCAAACATCAACACCTCCATGGCGCCTCAAGTTGACGAAGAAGAGAAGGATGATCCATTGCCAACTCAAGACTCACAAGCCACACAACATCAAGAAGAAGAAGAAGTCCATGATCAAGTCCGACCACAAGAGGAGCAACACGCATCACCATCGCCAAGTGCTTCACAACCACTTATGAGGCATGGACGTATCTCCAAGGCGCATCCGATGGACCAAATCATTGGAAGTCCGTCAAGGGGTGTAAGTACACGTTCTCGCCATTTCGCTTCATTTTGTGAGCACTACTCGTTTGTTTCATGTGTAGAACCCACTCACATTGAGGAAGCACTCCAAGACCCAAATTGGGTGATGGCCATGCAAGAAGAACTCAACAACTTCACCGCAATGAAGTTTGAGTGTTAGAGGAGCGACCCAAGGACAAGAACGTCATCGGAACAAAGTGGGTGTACCGCAACAAACAAGACGAGAACGGCGTTGTGGTCCGCAACAAGGCAAGATTTGTGGCCAAAGGGTTCTCGCAAGTTGAAGTACTAGACTTTGGGGAGACATTTGCTCCGCTCGCCCGGTTAGAAGCCATTCGTATACTTCTGGCCTTTGCATCACATCATAATATTAGACTTTATCAAATGTATGTGAAAAGTGCCTTTCTTAATGGTTACATTAGCGAGCTTGTTTATGTTGAACAACCTCCCGGGTTTGAAGATCTGAGGAATCCTAATCATGTGTATAGGTTGCACAAGGCGCTCTACGGGCTCAAGCAAGCACCTAGAGCGTGGCATGAACGACTACGGGATTTCCTTATCATGCAAGGATTCAAGATCGGGAGGGTGGACACTACACTCTTCACCAAAGACATCAACGGAGATTTGTTTATTTTTCAAATTTATGTTGATGATATTATTTTTGGTTCAACTAACGAGGCTCTTAGCCATGAGTTTGGCAAAATGATGTCTAGGGAATTCGAGATGTCAATGATTGGAGAGTTCAACTTCTTCCTTGGATTTCAAATCAAGCAACTTCAAGAGGGGACCTTTGTCTATCAAGAGAATTACACCAAGTACCTCTTGAAGAAATTTGAGATGGGAGATTGTAGCTCAAGAAGCACTCCAATGGCAACAAATTGTCATCTCGACGCGGATAAGGATGGTAAACCTATTGATCAATCCAACTACCGTTCTATGATTGGTTCATTGCTTTATCTTACCGCATCTAGGCCCGATATCATGTTTAGTGTATGCTTGTGTGCTCGCTTTCATGCGGCACCTAAAGAATCGCATCGGAAGGCGGTCTTTAGGATACTTAGGTATCTTAAGCATACCCCTAGTGTGGGCTTGTGGTACCCTAAAGGTGCAAAATTCCACCTCTTGGGATACTCGGATTCGGACTTTGCCGAATGCCGCGTGAATCGCAAGAGTACCTCCGGTGGGTGCCACTTGCTTGGGCGTTCCCTAGTATCTTGGTCTAGCAAGAAGCAAAATTCCGTCGCCTTGTCCACGGCGGAAGCAGAATATATTGCGGCCGGTGCATGTTGTGCTCAAATTCTTTATATGAAGCAAACCCTTTTGAACTTTGGTGTTAAACTTGGTTGTGTGCCTCTCCTTTGTGACAATGAAAGTGCGCTTAAGATAGCTAAAAACCCCGTTCAACACTCCCGCACTAAGCACATTGATATTCGCCATCATTTCTTGAGGGACCATGAAGCTAAGGGAGACATCTCTTTGAGAGGTGTTAGGTCCGAAGAACAATTGGCGGATATCTTCACTAAACCACTTGATGAGAAAACTTTTTCTAGGCTAAGGAGTGAATTAAATGTGCTAGATGCATCAAACGTAATGTAAGTTGCCATGATCATATAAGAATGCATATCATATAGGTCTTGTCTAACTTTCAAAGGATAGGGGTGAGCAAGGGTTAGCTTGGGATGAAGGTTCTTTTGGGTTTCCCCAAGGCTTGGAGAGTGGCTCTCCCTGAAGAAGCCTTTGAAAGATTCAAATTTGGCAAGATAGATTTACTTTATGTCTTGCATGATGCCTGCCATATATACTTGCACTCATATTTAAATTTCTTGCATTATAAAATGTTTGACATTGCATACGGTAGATTTTCACAAAGGGGAACCCACCTCATGAGAAAGAGACTTGTTTGAAATGCAATATCTCAACTCATATGAGGTGGAAAGAACAAAATGTTAGGTGCGTTAATGCCTAGAGGAACATGCTTTAAAGAGATAGAAGTCTTCATACTATAGCTCACAAAGCATGGGCCTTATATTTTATTTGGATGTTTTCCTCCCTATTTTCTTCGGTGTTCCATTTGCTTTAAGGCTTAGCCAAGTTATTGGCATATTAGCTTTTTGAGGGGTGAGGGGTTGCCCAAAAAGTCCTAAGACATGTGTTTCTCGTTGCTTGTTTGTTTGGTCAAAGGACATATATGAGATGTTGCTGTTTTGTAGTCATCGGATCATCCGATGCTTAGGCCAGACCATCATCGGATCAGTTGGTGTTCAAAAGCCAAGAGTCAGATCAGTCAGTAACTCAAATCAACAGACGAGTTCATCCTGAAAAACATCGGTCCATCCGATGTTCACACTTCTGGAACTGTGTTGAATTCCACCGATGCTATTCCCTTCCATGTCGAATGTCGGACCATCCGGTGTCAATGGCACCTTTTTTAATACCCTTACTGTGCCATTCGACCGATGCTTCTAACGTTCAACGTCGGTCCATCCGGTGTTAAAGTTTCGGCTAGGATTTGGGACCCACTATTTAAACGGCGCTTCGCCTCCTTTTCTTCTCTCTCCCCGATCCCGACTCACCCGCGCTCATCTCCGCCGCCGCCGTTCCTCTCACCCGCGCCACCACCGTCTCCGGCCGCCGCTGCCTCCGGCCGCTGCTGCACCATCGCAGCCGCCGCCGCCGCTCCACCCAAGCGCCACTGCCGCCTCTCTCCACCACCACAGCTGCCCCACGCACAGTCTCACCACCGTGGTGCCTCCCTCTACGGCCGCCACCACGTCGCTAGGGTTTCCCAGCCGCATCAACCTTCGTGTCGCCGTTCCGTGAGTCGTCGACTTCGTTCACGCGCATTGACTCATCGCAATGGCTCGTGAAAAGAAGAACAAGGGCAAGGCCATTGCGGAGCCGGCCGCAAAGAAGCAGAAGCTCTCGAAGGAGGAGAAGAAGGCGTTGATGGCCGCTTGCGCCGCCGAGGAGCGAGAGCGAGGCCGAGGAGGATCACTGAGGATCCGCGAGGCTCGTCCAAGGCAGCCTCCTGTGATCGATGAGTCCGAGGCGGAAGCAGAGCTGGAAGAGCCACTCGTCCGCCGGCACTCAGCCCGGACCCGTGGGGGTCATCCCGCGGCAACACCTCGTCCGAGACCGACTGCTGCCGATCGTCGTGAGGACAGAGAGGCCCAGAGAGCCATCTACGAGATGGACACCATCGTCCGTGTCGGTGAAGGTGTACGATTGACTGATTACCGGAAGATGAAGACCAAGCAGCTCCGAAGACTCAGATGGAGTGTGTTGCTTGAGGAGTGGTACCCGCAGCCCAGAGAGTCTCTGGTGGACAGTCGTTTCTGGACCATGACACAGGCGTCACTCTACGAGACCTACAGACGTCGCGGCCACAAGTTATTCCAGCACAACTTTCTGGATTGGGATCAGCTCGCCCTGGCAGCAGAGACGGAGATACGGCCCTACTTTGAGAGGTACAGAGGGCTGGTCCAGCTGATGTCCTATGAGAAGAGTGCATATGTGGAGGATTGGGTCCGCGTGTTCTACGCTACCCTCTACGTCTCTGAGGGCCGCAGGTCGATTGACTTCATGTTCATGGGCCAGCACTATCACTTGACGAGACAGACATTGGCACAGCTGCTGGGAGTGGACCTGCACGACACTTGCGTGCATGAGAGGGTATATGGTCAGGCAGACCCGCCGAGGAGGCCGCTCACTGGAGGAGTGGCACCACCTCTGTAGGAGATCCGTTTTTTGTTTGGACCGACTTTCTCTCCAGACCAGGCGAGGGTACCGGCACTACTGACTCTTGCTGCGCGCACAGTGCACCTTGCCCTGCGCCGCACACTCTTGCCGAGGTCAAGGTACTTAGAGGGGTTCGCCAGCCTGCAGCAGACCCTCCTATTCTACATCATGAACGGGATGGAGTTCGATATTGAGGACGTCCTCATATGCGAGATGGAGGATGTGATCACCGATGGAGTGGGCATGATGAGGCAGCTTGTGTTTGGACATTGGATCAGCTACCTGCTCTCCATGATGGTTCCTGAGGAGTCCGCCGTGCGTGACCGTCTTACTGACGAGAGTGTCACACGGTTCAGCCACTATCGAGCTCCAGCTCCTGGAGACCGCCGCCTTGGTCGTCCAGTCGAGCGTCAGGTTCGTGCTTGTCTGTTTGAGGAGGACTGGTCGAATCTGGAGAAGGAGGATGAGAGGCTGGCAGAGGCAGAAGCTCAGGGTGAGGACCTGCAGCATATATGGTCCGAGAGCGACACGGATGACAGTATCGAGGAGTACTTCCCTCCTCCTCCCTCACCCAGGCAGCACGACGCGGAGGCTGGAGGCTCTACAGTGCCACCCCCTACTCCACCTCTTGTCACAGAGGCACAGGTCTCTCAGCCGTTTGAGCTCACCTCGCTCCTGCAGCAGATGGTTGAGCAGCAACGCTTGGACTGGCTTGTAGCTGAGCAGGCCCGAGCGGAGCAGGCAGCACGTCTTCTGGAGCTCCAGCAGCAGCAGCAGGAGATGCAACGCCAGATCGCCCGTGAGAGGCGAGAGGACACTGACCGGCTGACTGGGCTGACCGACCAGATGCATCAGCGCTCCCTCGACCAGCAGCAGCAGACGCAGCAGGCGATGATGGGCATCCTGGGGTTGATCACCAACCTCTACACCCAGACCGGGATTGCTCTACCGTCGCAGCTGCCATGCGTTGCTCCACCATCGCCTGTCCTTGCTCCAGCTGCCGCTCCGGTGCCGACCATGCCGATCCCGTCGTTCAGCATATCTCCACTGCTGGCTCCTGGCACACCGATCCACTCTCCGCTGCCGGCGACGACGCTGTTCTAGCAGACGCCAGCATCCGTCGTCAGTGCCCCCTTGCCAGCAGCTACTTCTCAGCAGGCACCGACAGCGGCTCCTATGGCTCCGACAGCTCCTTCCTCCTCTACTCCAGGCAGCAGCTCCGACGACAGCACTCCCGACGGTGACCAGTTCGTCATCGCGCCTAGTACTCAAGGTCCTTAGGCACTCGGATCCCTTTTTGGTGTCTTGATGCCAAAGGGGGGGAAGAGTTAGAGGAGAGTCAGGGGGAGGATAGCTTAGCCTCAGGGGGAGCGTCCTAGCTGTAGGGGGGTTTATCTATATGAGTTATCTTTTGTAATTTGGTGTGTTTGCTACTCATTTGCTACTTATTGAGCATTAATGAACTTGTCACTTATTCCCACTTTCGAGTTATTGATTGATTTTGAGCCTTCAAATTTTAAGTGTGATAATATTGTATTCATTGCATATCCTCTTAAGTTTCGTACTATCAAATTCATTACTATTGTGCTTTAATTGTTGTGTTGTCATCAATCACCAAAAAGGGGGAGATTGAAAGCATCTAGGCCCCCATGAGGTATGGTTTCGGTGATTAATGACAACCATTGGTCTTTACTAATGAATTTGTGGATGCAAGGTCTCCCATATCACTCAATCAAATGAAATATATATGTCATTGGAGACTACTAAACAATCAATTTATGAGATCAATCAATGTTGTGAAGATAAGAAGTAAAAGCTCTTATGTCAAAGTCATTCAACCACAAATGATGACACTTAATGCTTGACAATCATCAGAAGTATATTTCCAACAAATGTCTAAGAAGTCAATCGAGCAAATCTCAAAAGAATCACTTAGAAACAACTCGAAGCAAACAAAATCAACTCACCGGATCAACCGATGTTTCCAGAGAACAACACATCGGTCAAGTTGGTTTAGCAGAAGAAGAAGACCTCAGAACAAAGTACTCATCGGATCATCCGATGTTAAGGGCTAAGCTACATCGGTCCATCAGTACAGTTTGCAATATCCTTGGACCAAGTGTAGCACCGGATCATCCGATGTACAGAAATATACACATCGGTCGATCACTCTAGTAAGCATCAAGTTTGAGCCAATCCTGGAGGAAGAGCCACCGGATCATCCGATGAGAAGACAAGTGTAACATCGGTCTAACAACGGTCATATCTGACACAATGACGTCAGCTAAAGTGAACTTGATCGATGATAACTAAAGGGGAGACATCGGATCATCCGGTGTTCGCAGAAAAGTTCTGTCAGCCTACTTTTCCAACGGCTATTTCGTGGAGGCTGGCTATAAATACCCCCTAAGCCTGTCAAATCGACAAGTCTTGATCACCAGACATTCTCAACACATACACAAGCGTTCAAGACCAAGAGTCATCACTTCTACATCATTTCAACCACCTACACACCAAGAGATAGGCTAGAACTAGCTAGAGAGAGAGCTTGTGTGCCTCCATTCTGGGTGAGTGGAATCTCTAGGATAGTGAGAGCCTCAAGGGAGTGCCCCTTGGTGTTTGTAACTGGGAGAGACTTCCGGAGCTTGTCAAGGCGTTTGTGGAAGCCAGGAGGGTCGAAGTTGTACAAGGCTTGAGCTCCACCTTGCCGAGGTTGGTAAACAGAGAAGAATAGTAGAGATCCCTCGTCTCGGTGACTTGGGTGTGGCTATACCCTTTGGTGGGTGTCACAACGTGGATGTAGGAAGATCTTGACGATCTTACCATGAGATAAATCCTCGTGTCTCCTCGGGAGTTTGCATCCCCTTCCTCTCCCTTACGTTTATGCATTTTATATACCGCTAAGTTCCTATTTACTTGAATACATAGATAGTTTGCGTAGGGAATTGGGCTTTTAGGAATTAAGTTTTATTGCTTAGATTTTTTAAAAGAAGCCCAATTCACCCCCTCTCTTGGGCATTCGATCCTTACAGAGGTTACCTCCACCGGCGCCAAGTTATCAGGTGAGCCGACAACAGCGCAGGCTGAAGGGGCTGCGCAATTAGCTCAGCAAGACCAACAAGCTTGGCAGTGTCCACAGCTTGTCTATCATGGTTGACCATTTGCAAAGGACTCCCTGGGACAGGGGATGCCACGTTCTCTTCATTGAGTAGGGTTTTAGTGAGTTCCTCCACCGAACGCTCCATGGGGAGGGAATCTACCAGTTCAATCACAATTGCATCCGAGGTGCCACTACGACCTTCATCAGAGTGCAAAGGGACCCCTGGGGCCAATTTTTCCCCATCCCAGCAGCTTAGAAGTCCATTTGGGGGATTATCGTGATTGCTTCAGACCCAGAGGAGGTTGCAACGCAGTTTTGCTCATGGTTAAAAGGGGATTCCCCCTTTGTAGCACTATTCTTAGACATCGAAGGGTTGTGGTAGTTATTTCTAGTTGGAGGTGGGGACACATCACAATATCTACGCCGAGACAGGTCTCCTCGCTGCCATTCACCACGGCGACCATGATCATGGGACCTTCCACTACTAGAGCTTCTGTTCCCCATCCATCGAGCCATATGGGCCATCAGCGGACGGGGGCGGGAAGACCTTTCATTCTTGTCTGGGTCGTCATCATTTCGAGGGTGCCTCTTACGAAGGACCGAAGGCCGACAATCGGGAGTTGGTGGATGGATCTCCTCTTCCATAAGATCACCATCAGCACGACCAAACTGCCATCTAAATTCTCTGATTGGTTTCTTACACTCCGCCATTAACTCTTCATGTGGGTAATGATAGAAAAGAAGATCCTCTACATAATCAATGTGTACCAAGACACGATAAGTACGACCCTTCTGCAGGCTTCGAGGCCTTGTAAAGTGAATCTGAGAGTCTAGTCCTTGATGGCCAGCACGTTGTGTCAGTGTGAGATAGACCACTTGTGGAATTCTATTAGGATCCTGACAGAAGGTCCAACATACAAAGCTGCACAGATCTTCTCTTTGTCTAGAAGCCTCAGCCACATGGTGTATGACACATGAATCTCCCAGAATTTTTGCTGCAGCGTCCTCATTCCAGACATGGAAGGGAATTCCCTCCAAACTAATTTTGACATGAAATGGTATAGCCTGACGTTTACCATGAATATCAGCATCCCAAGAATGGAATTTAAACACAAAGGGGCCTTCAGTGATATGTTCCCTCTCAAAGACCAAATCCCTGAGATTCGCACTGGTGAAAAGAACAAGAAATGGTTCTGGATAGCTTCTAAACACATGAAATTCATATTCACGGAGCTCTAGGTGATGTAAAATTGCCTCCTTAAGTTCCTCACAAGAGCTGACTCCAAGGGAACCATCCTCTATTACTATTAGTGCACGATTGGAGAGCAAAGCAAGTCTCTGTTCCATCCCCTCAGATAGAATCGCCACCTTCTCAGCGTATCTCGGCCTCAACCTAGGATTGCCCGGGTAATCAATGACATTAGTCCTCACCAGTGTCCTTGCTCTGTCCATGCCAGCCAACTCTCGCTCCTCCCTTCTACGAAGACCAGCGAAGTCACCTCCGAAGGAGCGAGCGTCTCCTTTCCATCGTCAACACGGAAGCTGAATGGAAGCGGGATCGCTCGGGTAGTATTGCACTGCCACTATCTAGAGGGGGCTGTGTTGTGTGCCTTAAGGGGAGTTCTGGATGGGGGTTAATATAATGAGTCTTCGTCTATTGATCTTCTCCCTGTTGTTGACCTTTGGGCTACTGATTTGGGCAACGTGCTGCGACATGCCCATTAGACTTACATGCCCAACATCTTTTTGGGTCTCTGCACTGAGGCTTAAAATGGTCCCAAGCCAGACAGTTGAAGCAACGCCCTTTAAGCTTCATCTTGAAAAATCTGCTGCCAGCCAGATTTCTTTGTGGGGAAGGGGGTGGATTTCTCTGTTTGCGCCACCAGCGATTGCTTCTGACCAGCTTCCAATCTGTAGAAAAGGTGGTTGGTGATTCTTGCTTGGGTACTTGAGCTTCGTTAATCGGGGGCAATCTTGTTGGATAATCAGTGAGTGCCCTTCCCCTCGCGCTAGGATTTGAATATCCCTGAAGGGGACTGCGAGCAGGACAGCGAGGTGGGCTGAGAACAGGGTGAGTTCGGCCCATTTGGTGTAGCCGACTCGGTTCGTCTTCCTCCCGAAAGAGAGCAACCGAAGCAGTAGGATTGAATCGGACCTTGCAAATCTTAAAAGTACTTTGGGTATCCAGCTTTTGGCCGGAAGAAACAAAACGCGAAGAAATAAGCTTGCCATAGCGAACCACATCAGCGTAGGAATGGGAAGACGTACCATTTTGTTCTGCAGGGCTTCGGAGTTTCCAAGCTGTAGTCCCCAGTTGCTGAATCTTCGAACTGAACTTAGAGGACCGCTCTGGGAGGAATCCCTCGAATCCACCTCTTCTTGTGGCGCCATCCAGCTTCACCGGGCTCCGAAGAACTTGCTTTTGACCGTCGGGCCACTCCACTTTGGCCTTACCTTTCATCTCCGTCCATGGTACTGCTTGGCGACCGCCTGTCGGAACCGGAACAGCTAGGGACGCTACCTTCGATGATGCCTGACGAGTCTGGGGTGGAGAGGGAGGGGTGTGCTGGAGGGGGAAGAAGTATGGGGGAGAGGGATCTCAAAGGTGTGGACCAATGGTGGGGTCTCTCTCGGGGTTGCCCGTCGCAGGAGACGACTGTTGGCTCATTCCCCTCTTATGACTTTTAATTTTGATGGGCAAGGTCAGAAATAGTGACAATGTGGCTTCAGAAAAAGTCAAATTTGTAATGTTTTGTAGTCTCTCCATCCCTAAATGTTTGACATTAGATGAACTAATTTTAGTTTTGCAACGTCAAATATTTGAGAATGAAGGAAGTACTACTTTTTATTTACAAGCTGGTTGTGCATGTCATGACTGTTGGGACTACTCCTATTTTACTGTTGTAACTACTCGTTATTATTTAGTTGAACCTGAATAATTTTTTAGAGTAAAATTCGCTACAGCTACATGAACTTGTAGAAGTGTGTCATTTAGATCCATAAACTTTTAAAATGCATTTAAAACCTCTTAAACTAATTAAGAGTGTCATTAGCAGTCCAATGCACATGTCTCACGCGCACGTCAGATGACACATTGTATCTGCTATTTTGCAATAAGGCTCTCATAAATTAATTAGATTAGGGACCCTTAAATACGTTTTAGAAGTTGGTGAACCTATGTGCACACCCTTACAAGTAGATGTACCCAGCGCATTTTACTCAATTTTTTATGTCAACTATTCTCAAATTTTGCATTGTTTTCAAAAGTGCAGTGGCATGCACGCATTAATACGTATTATTTTGGATGCATGTGAAGCTGGAACATTTTTTTGCTCCAAGCCCCCGCCCCCGATAGCGTCGGTGGCCATCACGACCCCGACGGCCACATCCCCTCACTGCTGTCACCACTCCGGTGCTGGAATCCGCACCGCCAACGCCCTGTCGGCCGCCCCTCCACCCTCGGCGATAGTAGCTTTGTCCTTCCCCCCTTGGCCCTGTTCCGTTGGGTGACATGTGCCCATGGGATTGAGCGCTCCATCTCCGGACGGACCCCCGCACCCTGCGCCCTCCCTGCCACCTTCTCCCCCTTCACCCCTCCCGATTTTTACTGTCTCTGATGGCTCGTACCCTTTGATTGAACTCCTCTCCCCGCATCACTCTCCGGCGGTCTCCGCGCCTCTTTCTAACCTCATCTCGGAGTCTTTCCTGCTCGTTGGTCCGTCATCTTGGTTGTCCTCCTCCCCTCCCCCTCCCTTCACGATCCGGCTATCCCCTCTCCACCCCTGCATCACCTTCTCCGCCTTGAAGTCTCCCGTTTTCCCTCGCCTTTCCCCGTCGATTGATCTCCTTCTTTCTCTTACCCCGTCTGCCTCCTCCTCCTCGTTTGGTTGGATATCGAAGATTGATGATGTCGCTTTTTCCCTTTTGTCGATCCTTTCCGCCAGCGACTCTGACTGTGATGCCGATGACCCCCTACTTCCTCGTCCTCCCCTCCGGTCATCTCCCCCCCCCCACTGTCTCCACCTCTAGCCTTGCTCCATCCCCCCTTTCTCCGCTGCTGACCTCGATGTCCCCTCCTTCTTGTGACTTGGTCTCGGTGGGCTAGCCGGAGAAGCTACCTTTTCCGTCCAACCCCTTGGTGTCGTCGCGCTCTCCTCCCGACGTTGGTGCCCTCCCGCTCTCGCCCCACAAAGGTGGGCGCTTTTTTCAAATTCGGTGGAGCGGGTTGGGTCGTCACTAATGGCTCGAGATGTCGGGATCTTGTCTCCCTCGGCCTCCGGATCCTCGGGTAGTACCCTTGGTTCTGTCCCGGATGGGCCGGCCTTGAATGTCCCTCTTTTCGGCGAACCGTGCAATAGCACGCCACCTCTACCTCCTTCGTCCAGGTGGGAATCCTGGGTAGGGGCCCCGAGGTTTCGCTTGGCCAGACGACCTCTCACCCGGTCTTGTCTTCCTCGGCCTCCAAACCCTCAGATAGTATCTTCGGCCCTGTCCTGGATGGGCCGACCTTAAATGCCCATCCTTTCGGCGGTTCGTGCAATAGCACGCCACCTCTACCTTCAGTCCATCCCCCTACCTCCTTCGTCCAGACGGGGATCCTGGGTAGGGGCCCCGAGGTTCCACTTGATCGGACGGACACCTCTCGCCCGATCTTGTCCAGTGCTCGTCAGCCCTCACCTCCGGTTGGTCTTTTCCCTGTTAAGATGAGTATGGTCCGCCCCGTGCCGCACGGTTCTGCCTCTGTCCCCACACCGTATCCCTGTCCTTCCGAGGAGTCAGATAATGGGTGGGTCCTGGTTCAGAACAAGAAACGTGAGCGCCTTCACCAGCCTCCCCCACCGAATATTAAACACCCCAGCCGACAACTGTTCGGCCACCCTTCTCTGCCGAGCTTCGGAACCTCCTCCCAGGTCATTGCTTCCGCTGTTTTGCCTCTGACCATCTCGTCTCCGACTGTTGCGAACCCCTGTGCTGCTTCTGTTGCCTTCACACAAGCCACCTCGCTCGTAACTGCAGAACCCCTCCTGGTCCGGACGGCCATCGCCCCATCCACCCTCGCCTCTGGCTCAAACCACCTTGCATACGCTCCCGCCTCACCTTCCCTCCACTTCCATCCTCCCCACATGATCACACCCCTCCGCCCCCCATGGCCCCCTCACGCCCCCCCTTTAAGCGTCCAGAAGGTCGCCCCCGCCATTCCCAAGCTACTTTTGTCCTCTCAGGGGCCATGGACTGTGAGCTTCGCCGCCTACGCGGTACCATGGCTACGGTGGCTCCTATGGGTCACAACCACCGAGTGTCGGCAACAGCGCTTTCTCAGGCCATACATCACTAGCTTTGTATCACCCTTCGTGGGGTGGAGGTCTTGGCTAGGGGTGACCACTCCATTTCAGCTCGATTCGAGTCCCATGATCTCCGTGAGGATTCTCTTCACGCTGGCTCGATTCGAGTGGACGGTCGCCCTTTCTCACTGACCTCCTGGCGCCCGTACCCGGCCAGGGTCATTCAGTGGCCTTTCAGAGTGACGGCTTTTGTTGAAAACCTGCCGCTTCACATTTGCTCTCGCGAAGGGATCCAACAGATCCTGGGGGATGTCTGCATCTTCAACGAGGAACTCTCATCGGCCATGGAACAGACGGACCCAAGCCTCTACGGCTTTGTTGCTTGGATGCAGAATCCTCACCTTCTGCCTTGTAGGCAGATGGTATCCTTCTTCCCCAATCGGTCGGGCCGACTTGAGGTTGGTCGCACGGGACCCAACCCCAATGGTGTGCCACCTGAAGGCCACCAGGTGGATATCCTTATTCACTTGGATGGATACTATGACTACTCTGCACCTCGCTCACCATCGCCTGCCTCATGGGCGAGTGGTGAATTCTCTTTGGTGTCGTCAGATGAAGAGGCGGCTCACACCTATCATGGCTTTCTCTGGCGACATGGGATCCCGGAAGACTACCGTCGGCCCCCCGCGGAAGGCCGATGGGCGGGCTACCGGCTAGAGGGACCGCAGAGGAGACGCCGCCATGACGACGACGACTACAATCACCACCCACCCTCGGACTGGCGCTCCTCCCTGCTTGCGCGAGGAGCGCTGGTCAAGGATCGTCCTCTCCACCGACAAGGGTCCTCTGACACGCGCTATTCTTCCCCTCACCAAGGGGGCCCAGCACAAACACGGGAAGTGCAACATTAACTGACATTGACCTACTTCAGGTGATTCCAGGGAAATCAAGGCAGGACGCCCCGGCCACAACCGCTATGGATCTGATGCTTATAGAAGTGTGGATCATCAACGATCGTCCTCCCATGGTTGAGAGGCCATGTGCGGAGGGCCTTTCCCCTCCACCTGCACCGACCCAGATTACAAGCTCTGCCCCATCGCCCCCCCCCCCATCTGGGTTGGCGATGGAGCCCTCTGAATACATCTCCATGTCGGCGCCTGTCCCGATGGCAAGCTCTACCCCGGCGATCACAGGCGCCGAGGGCCTTTCCCCGACACCTGCGCCTGCCCAGATTGCAGGCTCTGCCCTGTCGCCCCCAGCCTGGGCTGGTGATGGAGACCCCCAAAGAAGGCCTCACTCCGGCGCCGGTCCTGATGGCAAACTCTACCCCAATGACCTCCCTATCTAGGTTGGCGCCAGCCTCGCTGGAGCCCGCTCCACAATAGTTCCTCAACAAGATCTTCTCGCCGCCGCCGGCTTCAATCCTACCTGATCCGCCGAGACACAAGCAGAAGCACAACTATCCAGGGTCCAAAGAGCCAATCCGGACCAGTCGTCGTCAAGCGGCAAATAAGTATGTGGTGCTAGTGGCCTTCCGAGCATCAGAGAGGTTAATCAGGCAGCTTGACCTGGTTCCTGAAGGTGATCCGATAGGTGACGAGGCGGTAGCAAACTACCTCAAGCTTTTCAAATCCCCTCTCCACAAGCAAGTGATCTCGACTATCAGGGAGGCGCTAAACCTGCAACAACCAGAGGTCATGCAAGCCTCCTCTGAGCTTGCCACTACTGAACAGGCAACCCTGGTAGCCATCTAGCCATGGTTACTAGGCTCTGATAATGGACGTCCTCTATGTTATCTATGTTATTTCTGTCTTCTGTATGGGTACCTGGATCGGAGTTGGCTGAACTCTTTTGGGAAACTAGGTGGTTGTCCGGCTCAGATAGCAGAAGTTTGGTGGTGTACCATGCTACTGTTTGTTTCTATCTAATTGTTTCCTCTGGGATGTGCCTGCCTTTGTCCAATGATTGAGCCTCCATCAATTCTATCTTGGAATGTTCATGGACTGAACTCTTATGCCCGTCGAGAGATTGTTTCGACTACTATCATATCAACAAAATTGATCATTGCTTGCCTCCAGGAGACAAAGCTGGAAAGCTTCACCAATTCAACATGTTGAGAGATCTTCCCACCCTCTCTGGATGGTCTGGAATACCTTCCAGCCGATGGCACTCGTGGTGGGATTGCTATTGCTTGGAATTCCTCCCTTATGTCGGTCTCGCAGCCGGTTAGGAGACGTTTCTCCCTCTCTGTGCAGGTCAAGCTAAACTGGTCCCCGGTACCCTTCCTCCTAACAGCAGTGTATGGGCCAACTCAACAGGAGCAGAAAAAGGGCCTTTATGGATGATCTTCTCAGCATCAAACCCCAGCCCCCCTTACCTTGGCTTTGCCTTGATGACTTCAATTTAATTTATGAAGTCTCAAACAAGAATAACCTTAACCACGATTCCCGGTTGCTGAATTCCTTCAGAAGGACCATTGATACTTTGGAGCTGATTGACATACCTCTAAAAGGAAGAAAGTTCACATGGTCAAATGAACAAAGAAGTCCAGTGCTTGTCAAGTTAGACCGCATGTTCGTCAATGCTGAATGGCATACTCAGTTTGCAGGCACCCACCTCCTATCCCTTTCATCCAGTGTTTCCGACCACTGTCCAATTTTACTCTCTAAACTGGACTCTCGGAGGCGGCCTCCCCTGTTTCATTTTGAGTCCTTTTGGTTGTGTGCAGCCAATTTCCAGGAGATGGTTGCGGAGGCTTGGAACAAACCTGTGCTTGATACTTCACCTCTCACTGTTCTGCAACAACGACTGACCAACACGGTTAGGGCTCTCCGTGCCTGGAGTAACCAATTGTATGGCTCGGAAAAACAGCAGTTGGCTTTAGCCACAGAGGTCATTTACCTCCTTGATCAAGCTAGTGAAAACCACCAATTAACAGATGATGAGATTGCTCTTAGGAAAGAACTCAAAACTCGCTCCCTGGGATTAGCAGCATTGGAGAGGTGCCGGCGTAGGCAAGCTTCCAGAGCAGTTTGGCTAAAGGAGGGGGACGCAAATACAAAATTCTTCCACATCAAAGCCTGTACCCGAGCTTGCAAAATTTCATCCCCCACCGGAGGACTGATGACAATATTGTCCACAATCATTCAGATATGGAACAGGAAGCATTCCAACACTTTTTCCAGGTTATGGGTACTAAGGAAACCAGATCCAGAAGTTTCAACTGGGATGTTTTAAATCTACAGCAAGTCGACCTCTCTGATCTTGATGGCCTGCAATACATTCTCTCCCTAATGAGAAGGCACCCGGCCTGGATGGATTCACTGCTGATTTTTATAAAGCCTGTTGGAATACGATCAAACCTGATATGTTGGCTGCTTTCAAATGCGTTCACAACCTGCAAATGGGACCTTCACCATGCTAAACACGACCATGATCTCCCTGATCCCGAAGCATCCGGAAGCTCAATCACTCTCCGATTATCGGCCGATCAGTTTAATACACTCATTTGCAAAGATCCTCACCAAAGTCTTAGCTCTGAGACTTGGAAATATGTAGAGACTGGTCTCGGTTTCCCAAACTGCTTTCATAAAAAAGAGAAGCATACAAGACACTTTTCTTTTTGTCAGAAATGCAATCAGAGATTTCCACCAACGCAACAGAGCAGCCTTCTTCCTCAAGCTGGATATAAGCAAAGCCTTTGATTCCCTTTCTTGGGAATTTTTGTTGGAACTACTGGCACATAGAGGTTTCTCCCCACGATGGAGAAACTGGTTAACAGCATTGCTCTCTACTGCATCCTCAAGTGTGTTAATCAATGGCATTCCAGGACCAAAGGTGGAACATCGTCGAGGCCTTCGGCAGGGAGATCCACTTTCCCCCCTCTCTGTTCATCCTGTTTTTTGACGTCATCATCCGTGTCTTTGAGTTGGCTACACAGGAGGGACTGCTGACTCCACTCAACGGAATTGCTGCTAGGTCAAGAATATCCCTTTATGCGGATGATGCTGCCATCTTCTTAAACCCCTCTCAGTTGGAGGTCCAAAATGTGGTTCATCTGCTATCATATTTTGGTGATGCAACAGGACTGCGGATAAACATTAACAAGTGCTCTCTTCTCCCCATCCGCTGCAACGACAACATGATCATAGAGGCCCTGCAGGTTTTCCCTTGTGACAGACAGGAATTTTTATCGAAATACCTTGGCCTACCGCTGCTGATTGGCAAAACAAAGATGTCCCACCTGCAATACATATTGGATAAGGTATTAGGACGACTTGCTAGCTGACAAGGCAAACTCTTATCATTCGCCGGCCGGATGACGCTAGTGAAATCGATCCTCAGTTCCCTGCCAACATATACTCTCTCTGTCCTTAAAGTTCTGAAGCGTTTCATCAAAGAGATTGACAAACTGCGGAACCGCTTCTTGTGGGCAGGCTCCGAGGAACTTAAGGGAGGGAAAGCCAAGGTCAACTGGATCAAGACCTGTATGCCAATGGAATATGGTGGTTTTTGCATCATTGATCTCACAAGGTTCAGTAGAGCCCTACGGCTGAAATGGTGTTGGAATCAATGGTCCTGTCAGCATAAACTTTGGTCTAGTACACTATGAGATCTATGTGTGCTGAATACATTGGCTTGTATTGAATACATTGGCTTTGACAATAAAAGTTTTGAATGCTGCAGTAACATCTTTTTAGCAAGGTCCGACTCTAGCTCCGAGCTTCTGCAAGCTCCGACTTGCTTTGTCTAGGTCCGACATGTTTTTGGGTAGCTTCGGTGAGCTTTGTCTTTAGCTCCGGCATGTCTTTGATAGCTCCGACATGTCTTTGTTAAGCTCCGATATGTTTTGCTAGGTCTGACTTATGTTGGTTAGCTCCGACATGTTTTTCTAGCTCCGACTTTTGGGTTGACTAGTTCCGACTAGTTTTGGTTAGCTCCGGCGCTAGGTCCGACTAGCATTGGTAAGCTCTGACGCTAGGTTGTACTAGCTTTGGTAAGCTCCGGCTCAAGCTCCGGTTAGCTTTGGCAAGGTTCAGAGCGTGATCGTAATGTTCCAAATTTTCATGTGAAATATTTCGAACTTGCTTTACACTTATGGAAAGGTTGCTTAGTATTCATTTGCTAAGTTTTTAGTGCGTTTTGGTTGATATGGCTAATACCGTTTTGATATGCTTTGCAACATGCCTATGTGAGGTGCTCACGTAAGGTGTTGTGTTCGGAACTGACTTGGGTCAAGTCACGGACTTGGGCTCGTACGGATTGGTTGTTTGATCATGTGCAGGTATTGCTTGAGTTCAAGTCATGGCTGGTGACAGGATCCTTTGAACTAGTCTCAGGGAGGAGATGAGGTTCCAACAACCAAATTCAGGAGGAATTGTGGTTGAGCAGGTCAGGAGGTCGCGCAGGATGATTGAATCAAGGGCAGTGCATATGAAGGTTACTGGACGTCGAAGGAAGGTGTTTGCACGTATGCATGCGGTGTATGATGTGGCAACATGGTTCTGAAGATGGTTTATGGATGGGAAGATCTGGTTGGAAGGATCCGATCGTATCGATTGATGACTTTAGCTACGGCGGAGTCGGTTATGGCTCGGTATGAAAAGTATCGAGTTGGTTATGATAGGATTTCGTGTGGGTCACGAAGTTGAGTCGTTTTAGGAATGTGGAATACGTTCCTAAGGTGTTTGGAAGTCTTAAGATTGCTTCTATTTGCATATAGAAGGGTCCCAAGCAGTTATGGAAAGTTTTGATTCCTGATCGGTGTAGGATTGGAGTCCTAGTTAAGATTGAGTTGGCCTAAGAGCTGGTTATATAAGCAAGGGAGGCCAGAGCTAGTGGTGCACGACTTTAGGGATGTTCCTCTTGTGTTCTATTGAATAAAATTCTTAGTTTGAAGAAAATTTTGTGCCTTGTTCGTTCGACTTGTTCCAGACAAGTTTTACTCGTCGAGTTTCTGGACAACACTATTTTTCATCGGTGGTTTTATCATAACTCGAGTTTTACAGATCCAATTAATGTGATTCTTTTTGGGTTGTCTTCAAAACTTGATTATCTGTCATCTGTCAAAATTTCACGGTCATTGGATTTGTGGTTTATGATCTACACGAGTTTCTTTGCAGCGTTCTAGAACTATTTTTCTCAGGTAGGACAGATTGACCTGTGTTTGATCTTTCGATCATAACTTGAGTTTCTCTCGACGGATTTGAGTGATTCTTCTTATGTTTTCTTCATGACTTGATTCTCTATAATATATATCACTTTTGTCACGGTGAAACACGTTCAGATTAGTTTCTCACATGCTATCTTTAATGGATCGTTTTTCTGTCAAAGGGGTTGGGATTTAACTATTTCCGCTGCGTAAGATTTTTAAATCTACCATTCACCCCCCTCTGGTAGCTTTTCACGTGCTCTTCGATCCTACAATTGGTATCAGAGCCACGGTGCTCTAATATTTGTGATTTGCATGTGTTTTTGACTAATCATCATGGAGAAATACTCTGCCAAACCTTGTGTGTTTGCTGGTATTGATTTTCAGGTTTGGAAGGCACACATGGAGGCTTTCATCCAGGCGCAAGGCTTCGTGATATGGGAGAAGGTGTACAAGCCTTACGAAGTGTCACCAAACGATCAAGTTACGGCTACAAACCTACAGGGCATCGACAACAACAACAAAGCCCGAAACTTGATCATCCAAGGACTCACTCAGAGCCACTTCGACCGCGTTGCACATCTCCGATTGGCATACGATGTATGGAGAGCACTTTGTGACTATCACGAAGGATCCAACACGATCAAGGAGGTAAGGCAAGACATGTTCAAGAAAGAATACATGCACTTCGAGATGCAACCCTGTGAGTTCATTGATGATCTCTTTGCTCGCTTTAACAAAATTCTCAGTAACTTGCGTAGTGTCAATGTTAATTTTTCTGATGCTGAAAATGCTAGGCAACTTCTTAGTGCATTAGACATGTCAATCTGGGAGATGAAAGTTACATCTATCCGTGAATCTACTGTTATGAGTACACTTACTTTAGATGTGCTTTACTCTAAACTCAAAACTCATGAAATTAACATCTTATCACGTAAGAACCTAAATAAGTCTATTGCATTTGTCACACAACGTGATATGCCTAGCTCCGCCAATCATCATCTTGCAATACTCTTGCTTTGTTGTCCTCACTAACCCTGGAGCAGATCGAGGAATTTCCAGAGGAGGAGCTGACACTTATCTCTACTAGGTTCTCAAAAGCATTGCAAAATGTGAGAACTAGAAGGAGAGGAAGCTCCGGACCTCAACGCTGTTTTGAATGTGGTAAGACAGGACACTTTTGTACAGAATGCCCTAACCTTTCAGGTCCTACTACCCGTGAAGAAAAATGGAACAAGGTCAAGACCACCTCTGGAAACTCCAACAAGAAAAAGAAGGGTATCATAGGACGCAAGATGATTAACAGCTTCATCACTGCACTTCAAGAGCTCGGTTCAAGCGATGTAGACTTTGAAAGTGATGAAGATGATGACGATCTGGCCAACTTATGCTTCATGGCGGGCAAAACAAGATCAAGATCAAGTCAGGAGGATGCAGAACACAACAGTGACGATGATAAGGTATGTTCTACCTGTAATGAAATGTGTGATGCAATTTCTCATGCAACTATTATTGTTAAGAAAAAGGACAAAAAACTTAGGGATAATGCTGCTAAAATTGAATCACTAGAATCTGAAATCAACCATTTGAAAACCTTGATTCCTAGTGATGATTCTTGTCCCTCGTGTGATTTAACCTATGAACAATTGTCCACATTAAGAACTGCACATTCCTCTACTCTAGATAGACTTGAACTTGAAATTGAAAAGAACAAAAAGCTTGCTGCACTTGATATTGGAAACTTAAAAGATGCTTCTTGTTCTACAATTGATTTGCATTGTTCTAGTTGTGATGATCTTGAAAAGAAACTAAAAGATGCTATGAATGAAATTTCAATATTGAATAATGCTTTACGTTCTCATGAAGTTAAATATTGCTCCAATTGCAAATTAAAAGTAAAAAAATTCATGTGAAAATTGTCTTGATTTGTCCAGTAAACTTGATAACATGCATAGGACATTAGATCGGTTTTATAATAGGAATAAGAACCTAAACTTGTTGTTGAATTCTTCAAAGTCTTGCAATGATAAAACTGGTTTAGGTTTTGATTCTCATGCTCATGCAAAGGCACATTCACCTAAGATTGTAAAGTCATTAGGAAGTGGTTTGATTCAAACAGTTCCTAAACAAAAAGAAGTGATTTTCAAATCTGCAGGAGTGCTTTCTAATTCTGTTTCTAATGTTGGATGCTCATCTAAACATGATTACAAAATTAAATTTCATTGTACTTACTGTGATAAAGATGGTCATGTCGTAGATTTCTGTTATACTAACTAAACAAATTAAAAAGGATAAAATGTCTGCTAGATCTCATAACTTTCATGATAAATCTGCCATGCTTGCTAAACAGAAAGTTAGAAACATGCAACTTGCTTTAATGAGTCAGAAATTTGCAAAGGAAGAATCCGTACCTTCTGGTAAGAAATCTACAAAGGCAATTCCGGTAGTTCTGATAGATCCGAGAGTTCCCGGACCTTTTGGTAAGAAATCTACAAAGGCAGCTCCGATAGTTCCGGTAGCTCCGAGAGTTCCCGGACCTTCTGTTGTTCCCTCCGGAACTTCAGCTTTTGCACCCGGAGCTTCAACGTTTTCCCTAGAACTTCTCCGTTCACCTCCGGAGCTACTGGTTTTCATGCTAAACGTGTAACAACTTTTAAATCAGGGGTTAAGAACAGAAAACCTCAAACTTTGACTCATAAACCTGCTGTTTTATCTCAGCTTTCGCGTGTTTTTCCCGCTGCACGTCGTGTGACTCAGTACTGGATTCCTAAATGCCTTTTGACTAACCCTAGTATTGAGTCATCGACATATTGTGCTTCTATGTAGGTTACACGTTTGTGGAAGGAGAACATTTGGATTGTGGATTCAGGTTGCTCACGCCACATGACCGGTAACAAAGATTGGTTCTCCTCCCTCTCTTTTGTGTCACGTGTAGAGAATGTTACTTTTGCCGATAATTCTTTAACTCCTATAATTGATAAGGGTTCGGTTAGAGTAAATGATCACTACACTTTAAAGGATGTGGCACTTGTCAAAATTTGAAATACAACTTGCTTTTTGTTTCACAGTTGCTAGATGAAAATCTGGAAATCGTTTTCAATAAAAATTGCTGGAAAGTTGTAGATTCAAATAGTGAGCTTATTTTTAATATGTCTCGGTTTGGAAGAGTTTTTAAAGATGATTTTAATAAGTCTTCCTCTAAGCATAGGTGTCTAGTTGCTGATGATTCAAAGGACTTATATTTTTGGCATCGTAGACTTGGTCACGTAGGCTTTGATCACCTAACGCGTGTTAGTGCTCTTGATCGCATATGTGGGTTGTCTAAGCTTAAAGGGGACAAAGAAATTGTGTTCTCTTCTTGTAGACATGCTAATATGGTTGCAGGTTCACATACTCCTCTCACAATGATCTTGACAACTGAATCGGGTCAACTTTTGCACCTTAACACTGTAGGACCTTCACGTGTTCAATCCTTCGGAGGTAAATGGTAATTTCTTGTTATTGTTGATGATTATTCTAGATATTCTTGGGTTTACTTTATGACATCTAAGAATGAAGCTTTTAGTTACTTTAGAACTTTATTTCTTAGATTATCATTTGATTATCCAGGATCTTTAAAAGCAATTAGAAGTGATAACGAAACTGAATTTAAAAATCAATCTTTTGATCACTTTTGTGCTGAAAATGGAATAGATCATCAATTTTCTTCACCATATGTACCTCCACAAAACGGTGTTGTAGAAAGAAAGAACATGACCTTAGTTGAGATGGTTAGGACTATGCTTGATGAATATCAAACTCCTAGGAAATTTTGGGATGATGCGATTGCAACCGCTTGTTATGTCTCAAATCGTATTTTCTTGCGTGTGAAGCTAGGTAAAATATCATATGAGCTTCGGTTTGGACATAGGCCTAATGTCTCACATCTTAGGGTCTTTGGTTGCAAATGCTTTGTTAAGAAACATGGTAATCTTGATAAATTTGAAGCTAGATCCGAAGATGGCATGTTTCTCACACTAGAGGATATCGTGTGCTTTTACTTGGAACTAACAAAATTGTGGAGACTTGTGAAGTTTCTTTTGATGAAGCTAGCCCAGGTACTAGCCCCGGTGTAGCAGGATCAGATCCATATCCTCAGGGGGAGGGTATCTTCGAAGAAGAAGAAGAGCTTGTGATATTTCCTGGTAGTTCCGAAGCTGACACGTGTCCAACTCCGAACATTGAACAAACTCCGGCTATCACCTATGCCGATCCTGATCGTCCACAAGCCACAAGCTTATCAATCTGCGATGAACCTAATGAAGAAGAAACCTGTGATACATTTGTTCCCCCATGGATTTACAAAGATCATCCCACACAACAGATTATTGGAAGCTTGCACAAACGAGTTACACGGTCCAGGTTTTGCGGTCCAAACTCTCATGCTCATTCTGCTTTTGTTGCTTCTTTTGAACCCAAAGATATATCACACACACTACTAATGAATCTTGGATTATTGCCATGCAAGAAGAGTTAGAAAATTTTGAAAGAAATAATGTTTGGAAACTTGTACCTCCTACTCAAGGTCACACTTTAATTGGAACTAAATGGGTGTTTAAAAATAAACAAAGTGAGGATGGGGTTGTGGTTAGGAATAAGGCTAGGTTAGTTGCTCAAGGTTTCACTCAAGTTGAAGGTCTAGATTTTGATGAAACTTTTGCTCCTGTTGCTAGATTAGAAGCCATAAGAATTTTGTTAGCTTTTGCTACATCTAAAGGTTTTAAGCTATATAAAATGGATGTTAAAAGTGCTTTTATGAATGGATACATAGATGAGGAGGTTTATGTTAAGCAACCACCTGGTTTTGAAAATCCAGATTTTCCTAATCATGTTTACAAACTGTCCAAAGCCTTGTACGGTCTCAAAGAAGCCCCTAGAGCATGGTATGATAGGTTAAAAACATTCTTACTTGAAACGGGGTTTACCACGAGCAAGGTTGATAAAACTCTTTTTGTGCTTAACCATGGCAATGACTCATTATTCGTTCAAGTGTATGTGGATGATATTATCTTTGGTTGTGCTTCTCATGATCTTGTGTCCAAGTTTTCAGCAATGATGAGTTCCAAATTTGAAATGAGTATGATGGGTGAACTCACTTACTTTTTGGGGTTGCAAATCAAGCAAACCAAGGAGGGTACCTTTGTGCATCAAACGAAGTATACAAAAGACCTCCTAAGGCGCTTCAACATGGACAAAAGTAAGCCTCTTCGGACACCAATGGGAACAGCAACAACACTTGAACTTGATGAAGATGGTGAACCCGTGGATTAAAAAGAATATAGAAGCATGATCGGATCACTTTTGTACCTCACAGCATCAAGATTGAACATACAATTCAGCGTATGTCTTTGTGCATGGTTTCAAGCCTCTCCACGTGCTTCACATCGTCAAGCCGTCAAAATGATTCTCAGGTACTTACATGGAACTCAAGAATTTGACATTTTTCTTCCTTCTTCCTCAATCGTTACTTTGAAATCATTTTCCGATGCCCATTTTGGAGATTGTAGGATTGATAGGAAAAATACTTCCGGTGCTTGTCATTTTTTTGGTAATTCACTTGTTACTTGGTCCTCTAGAAAATAAAATTCAGTGGTACAATCCACAGTCGAATCTGAATATGTAGCTGCTGCTAGTGCTTGCTCACAAATTCTTTGGATTGTTCAAACACTTAAGGACTATGGGGTTGATCTAGATAGTGTTCCACTGTTTTGTGATAACACTAGTGCCATTTGCATTGCTAAAAACCCTGTGCAACATTCTAGAACTTAGCACATTGATATTAGGTATCACTTTCTCCGTGATAATGTTGAAAAAGGAAATATTGTGCTTCACCATGTAGATACCGAACAACAATTGGCTGACATTTTTACAAAACCTTTAGATTTCACTCGTTTTTGTTACATTCGTAGTGAAATAGGGGTTATGCATCCTCATGGCTTAAATTGAGTGGGAGTTTTCAAACTTGGGAAGTCTATGTGAGAATCTGAACTAAAAATAATATGAGCATAGTATTTCATACATATATGACTGTAATTCTTTTTACATGCTGAAAGTTCTTACTACATTACTCATGTTATACATTTTGTAGTTTTTGCCATGTCTAGTAATTGGAATAATTACTCACACTAAATTTGGTCATGATCGAACTTTCTTGTTGTTTTGAACTTGTTACATGCTCACAAGTGCTTTTAATTATAAAGAATTAATCAAGTAATCAACTCACATATTGAGTTTTTATGAACAAATATAAGTTGAGAAAAGATCAAGAGAATATGCATGCATCGCACTTCTTCTTTTGAGATGGCTTATCATTGCACTTAGATATGAACTTCGAAGAAGTTGTGTATCACTAAAACCATGTCCTTAAGCTTCTGATTGTCAAATGACATAGGCTTGGCTTGGTTGGTTAGAATAAGGCAGATGCGCATATAATCTCTTGCAAATATCATATGATCTAAATTTGTGCTTTGAAAAATAATAAAATGCAGCAACAAGTGCCATGCTTTCAGGTTTTGAAATAGTTAAGTTTGTGAGATCATGACTTGCTTAAATTAAAAATTACATTTGATCTCTAGCATGGCTTACACTACTTTATGCATCTCATTGTTGTAATAGTATAAATTACTTGATAGTATGACTTGGATGAGTTTTGTTTTATATGTATATGTTATAATATGCTCATAACATTTGAAATTTCTCTTTTGATCCTTGCTGAATACATTGTCAAAGGGGGTGAGATAATATGGTGAATTATGTAATTGGAGAAATATGTATAGGGGGAAAAATTATTTATATCTCATTTGATTTTCAAAAAGGGGGGAAATTGTTCTCAAAACTTTTCATGTCAATGTTCGGATTTAAATGGTGTTGCCAATGCATTCATCAAGGAGGAGATTGTGAGATTTATGTGTGTTGAATACATTGACTTGTATTGAATACATTGGCTTTGATAATAAAAGTTTTGAATCCTGCGGTAACATCTTTTTAGTAAGGTCCGACTCTAGCTCTAAGCTTCTGCAAGGTCCGACTTGCTTTGTCTAGGTCCGACATGTTTTTGAGTAGCTCCGGTGAGCTTTGTCTTTAGCTCCGGCATGTCTTTGATAGCTCCGGCATTTCTTTGTTAAGCTCCGATATGTTTTGCTAGGTCTGACTTATGTTGGTTAGCTCTGACATGTTTTTCTAGCTCCGACTTTTAGGTTGACTAGTTCCGACTAGTTTTGGTTAGCTCCGACGCTAGGTTGTACTAGCTTTGGTAAGCTCCGGCTCAAGCTCCGGTTAGCTTTGGCAAGGTTCAGAGCATGATCGTAATGTTCCAAATTTTCATGTGAAATATTTTGAACTTGCTTTACACTTATGGAAAGGTTGCTTAGTATTCATTTGCTAAGTTTTTAGTGCATTTTGGTTGATATGGCTGATATCATTTTGATATGCTTTGCAACATGCTTATGTGAGGTGCTCACGTAAGGTGTTGTGTTTGGAACTGACTTGAGTCAAGTCACGGACTTGGGATCGTACGGATTGGTTGTTTGTTCATGTGCAGGTGTTGCTTGAGTTCAAGTCATGGCTGGTGACAAGATCCTTTGGACTAGTCTCAAAGAGGAGATGATGTTCCAACAACCAAATTCAGGAGGAATTATGGTTGAGCGGGTCAGGAGGTCGCGCAGGATGATTGAATCAAGGGCAGTGCATATGAAGGTTACTGGACGTCGAAGTAAGGTGTTTGCACGTATGCATGCTAGCAACTTGGTTCCGAAGATGGTTTATGGATGGGAAGATTTGGTTGGAAGGATCGAATCGTATCGGTTGATGACTTTGGTTGCGGCGGAGTCGGTTATGGCTGGGTATGAAAAATATCGAGTTGGTTATGATAGGATTTCGTGTGGGTCACGAATTTGAGTTGTTTTAGGAATGTGAGATATGTTACTAAGGTGTTTGGAAGTCTTAAGATTGCTTCTATCTGCATATAGAAGGGTCCTAAGCAGTTATGGAAAGTTTCAATTCCTGATCGGTGTAGGATTGGAGTCCTAGTGAAGATTGGGTTGGCCTAAGGGCTGGTTATATAAGCAAGGGATACCAGAGCTCGTGGTGCACGACTTCGAGGCTATTCCTATTGTGTTCTATTGAATAAAATTCGTAGTTTGAAGGAACTTTTGTGCCTTGTTCGTTCGACTTGTTCCACACAAGTTTTACTCATCGAGTTTCTGGACAGCACTACCTTTCATCGATGGTTTTATCATAACTCGAGTTTTACAGATCCAATTGACGTGATTCTTTTTGAGTTGTCTTCACAACTTGATTATCTGTCATCTTTCAAAATTTCACAGTCATTGGATTTGTTGTTTCTGATCTATACGAGTTTCTTTGCAGCGTTCCAGAACTGTTTTTCATGGGTAGGACAGATTGACCTGAGTTTGATCTTTCGATCATAACTTGAGTTTCTCTCGACGGATTTGAGTGATTCTTCTTGTGTTTTCTTCGTGACTTGATTCTCTCTAATATATATCACTTTTGTCATGGTGAAACACATTTAGATTAGTTTATCTTATGAGTTATTTAACAGATCATTTTTCTTCCAAAGGGGTTGGGATTGAACTGTTTCCGCTGCGTAAGATTTTTAAATCTACTATTTACCCCCCCTCTGGTATCTTTTCACGTGCTCTTCGATCCTACATACACAACTACCGATTGATCGTGACACTAGACACCTTTTCAGCATGGCCACAAGGATCACATTACAAAATGGGAAAACAACTAGGTTCTGGACTGATGCTTGGCTCGCCACAAATTCGATAGCAACTCTTTTTCCTGCTCTATACAACCAATGCAAGAGGAAAGGCAAAACGGTGTGTAAGGATCGAATGCCCAAGAGGGGGGGTGAATTGGGCTTCTTTTAAAAAATCTAAGCAATAAAACTTAATCCCTAAAAGCCCAATTCCCTATGCAAACAATATATGCATTGAAGTAAATAGCAACTTCGCGGAATATATAATGCATAAATGTAAGGGAGAGGAAGAGGATGCAAACTCCCGAGGAGACACAAGGATTTATTCTGTGGTTCGGCAAGATCGTCAAGATCTTCCTACATCCACGTTGTGGCACCCACCAAAGGGTATAGCCACACCCAAGTCACCGAGACGAGAGATCTCCACTATTCTTCTTCGTTTGCCAACCTCGGCAAGGTGGAGCTCAAGCCTTGTACAACTTCGACCCTCCAGGCTTCCACAAATGCCTTGGCAAGCTCCGGAAGTCTCTCACAGTTACAAACACCAAGGGACACTCCCTTGAGGCTCTCACTATCCTAGAGATTCCACTCACCCAGAATGGAGGCACACAAGCTCTCTCTCTCTAGCTAGTTCTAGCCTATCTCTTGGTGTGTAGGTGGTCGAAATGATGTAGAAGTGATGACTCTTGGTCTTGAATGTTTGTGGATATGTTGAGAATGTCTGTTGATCAAGACTTGTCAAAATGACCAGTTTAGGGGGTATTTATAGCTAGCCTCCACGAAATAGTCGTTGGAAAAGTAGGCTGACAGAACTTTTCTGCGGACACCGGATGATCTGATGTCTCCTCTTTAGTTATCATCGGTCAAGTTTACTTTAGCTGACGTCAGTGTGTCAGATATGACCGTTGTTAGACCGATGTTGCACTTGTCTTATCATCGGATGATCTTGTGGCTCTTCCTCCAGAATTGACTCAAACTTGATGCTTACTGGAGTGATTGACCGATGTGTATACTTTTGTACATCGGATGATCTGGTGCTACACTTGGTCCAAGGATATTGCAAACTGTACTGATGGACCGATGTAGCTGAGCCCTTAACATCGGATGATCCATTGAGTGCTTTGCTCTGAGGTCTTCTTCTTCTGCTGAACCAACTCGACCGATGTGTTGTTCTTAGAAATCATCGGTTGATCCGGTGAGTTGATTTTGTTTGCTTCGAGTTGTTTCTAAGTGATTCTTTTGTGTCTTGCTCGATTGACCTCTTAGACTTTTGTTGGAAATGTACTTCTGATGGTTGTCAAGCATTAAGTGTCATCAATTGTGGTTGAATGACTTTGACATAAGAGCTTTCACTTCTTGTCTTCATATCATTGATTTGATCTCATAAAGTGATTGTATGTGGGTCTCCAATGACATATAGATTTCATTTGATTGAGTGATTATGGGGACCTTGCATTCACAAATTCATTAGTAAAATCCAATGGTTGTCATTAATCACCAAAACCGTACCTCATGGGGGCCTAGATGCTTTCAATCTCCCCCTTTTTGGTGATTGATGACAACACAACAATTAAAGCACAATAGTAATGAATTTGATAGTACAAAACTTAAGAGGATATGCAACGAATACAAGATTATTACACTTAAATTTTGAACGCTTAATCAAAGAATAACTCAAGTGAATAAAGTGAATAACTTAAGAGTACTCAATAAACACCAAATGAGTAGCAAAAACATCGAATTACAAAAGATAAGCATCAAATTACAAAAGATAAAGAAAAAGACTCCCCCTGAGACTAAGCAACCCTCTGAGCCTCCCCCTGACTCTCCAACTCTTCTCCCCCTTTGGCATCAAGACACCAAAAAGGGATCCAAGTGCCTAAGGACCTTGAGTACTAGGCGCGATGACGAAATGGTCACCGTCGGGGGTGCTGTCGTCGGAGCTGCTGCCTGGAGTAGAGGTGGAAGGAGCTGTCGGAGCCGTAGGAGCCGTTGTCGGTGCCTGCTGGGTAGGAGCTGCAGGAACAGGGGCACTGACGACGGATGCCGGCATCTGCTGGAACAACATCGTAGCCGGCATCGGAGAGTGGATTGGTGCGTCGGGAGCCAGCAGTGGAGACATGTTGATCGAAGGGATCGGCGTGGTCGGCACCAGAGCGGCAGCTGGAGCTAGGACTGGTGGAGGTGGAGCAACTCCTGGCAGCTGCGATGGGAGGGCAATCCCGATCTGGGTGTAGAGGTTGGTGATCAACCCCAGGATGCCCATCATCGCCTGCTGCATCTGCTGCTGCTGGTCAAGGGAGCGCTGGTGCATCTGGTCGATCAACCGAGTCAGCCGGTCAGTGTCCTCTCGCCTCTCATGGGTGATCTGGTGCTGCATCTCTTGCTGTTGCTGCTGCTGGAGCTCCAGAAGTCGTGCAGCCTGCTCCGCTCGGGCCTGCTCAGCTGCAAGCCGGTCCAGGCGCTGCTGCTCAACCATCTGCTGGAGCAGTGAAGTGAGCTCAGACGGCTGAGACACCTGTGCCTCTGTGACGGGAGGTGGAGTAGGGGGTGGCACTATAGAGCCTCCAGCCTCCGCGTCGTGCTGCCTGGGTGAGGGAGGAGGTGGGAAGTACTCCTCAACATTGTCATCCGTGTCGCTCTCGGACCATATATGCTGCAGGTCCTCACCCTGAGCTTCTGCCTCTACCAGCCTCTCATCCTCCTTCTCCAGATCTGACCAGTCCTCCTCAGATAGACGAGCACGAACCTGACGCTCGACTGGACGGCCAAGGCGGCGGTCTCCAGGAGCTGGGGCGCGGTAGTGAATGAACCGTGTCACACTCTCGTCAGTGTAGCTGTCACGCACCGCAGACTCCTCAGGAACCATCATAGAGAGCAGGTAGCTGATCCAGTGTCCATATACAAGCTGCCTCATCATGCCTACTCCATCGCTGATCACATCCTCCATCTCGCATATGAGGATGTCCACAATATCAAACTCCATCCCGTTCATGATGTAGAACAGGAGGGTCTCTGGAGGCTGGTGAACCCCTCTAAGTAACCGGACCTCGGCAAGAGCGTGCGGCGCAAGGCAAGGTGCACTGTACGCGCAGCTAGAGTCAACAATGCTGGTACCCTCGGCTGGTATGGAGAGAAGGTCGGACCAAACAGGGAACGAATCTCCTCTAGAGGTGGTGCCACTCCTCCAGTGAGCGGCCTCCTCGGCGGGTCTGCCTGACCATATACCCTCTCATGCACGCAAGTGTCGTGCAGGTCCACTCCCAGCAGCTGTGCCAACATGTGCCTCGTCAGGTGATGGTGTTGTCCCATGAACATGAAGTTAATCGACCTGTGGCCCTCAGAGACGTAGAGGGTAGCGTAGAACACGCGGACCCAATCCTCCACATATGCACTCTTCTCATAGGACATCAGCTGGACCAGCCCTCTGTACCTCTCAAAGTATGGGCGAATCTCTGTCTCTGCTGCCAGGGCAAGCTGATCCCAATCCAGAAAGTTATGCTAGAATAACTTGTGGCCTCGGCGTCTATAGGTCTCGTAGAGTGACGCCTGTGTCATAGTCTAGAAACGACTGTCCACCAGAGCCTCTCTGGGCTGCGAGTACCACTCCTCAAGCAACACACTCCATCTGAGCCTTCGGAGCTGCTTGGCCTTCATCTTCCGGTAATCTATCAATCGGACACCTTCACCGACACGGACGGTGGTGTCCATATCGTAGATGGATCTCTGGGCATCCCTGTCCTCACGACAATCGGCAGCCGTCGGTCTCGGACGAGGTGCTGCCGCGGGAGGACCCCCACGGGTCCGGGCTGAGCGCCGGCGGACGAGTGGCACTTCCGGCTCTTCTTCGGCCTCGGACTCATCGATCACGGGAGGCTGCCTTGGACGAGCCTCGCAGATCCTCAGTGATCCTCCTCGGCCACGCTCTCGCTCCTCGGTGGCGCGAGCGGCCATCAACGCCTTCTTCTCCTCCTTTGAGAGCTTCTACTTCTTTGTGGTCGGCTCCGCAATGGCCTTGCCCTTGTTCTTCTTGTCACAAGCCATTGCGATGAGGCAATGCGCGTGAACGAAGTAAACGATTCACGGAACGGCGACACAAAGGTTGACGCGGCCGGGAAACCCTAACGGTGAAGAGACACGACCGTTTGGGGGAGGCACCACGGCGACGCAGAGGGAGGTGGTGGTGTGGCTGCTGGGGGTGCCGGCGATGGTGCACGGGCGGCTGCGGTGGAGAGCGGCGGCGGCGCTAGAGGATGTGGCGGCGGTGGTGCTGCGGATGGCGGCGGCAGCGCGGCTGAGGTGGTGCGATGGCGGCGGCCGGAGGGCGGCGGCGGCCGGAGGGCGACGGCGGCAGCAGTCGGTGGTGGCGACGCTTGGGCGAGAGGATTGGCGGCGGATGAGTCAGGATCGGGGAGAGAGAAATGACGGAGGCTAAGGGCCGTTTAAATAGTGGGTCCCAAACCCTAGACGAGACTTTAACACCGGATGGACCGATGTAGAAACGATAGAATCATCGGTCGAATGGCACAATAAGGGTATTCAAGGCGGTGCCGTTGACATCAGATGGTCCGACGTGGAAGGGAATAGCATCGGTGGAATTTGGTATAGTTCCAGAAGAGTGAACATCGATCGACCGATGTTTTTCAGAATGAACGCGTCGGATGATTTGAGATACTGACAGAACTGGCTCTTGGCTTTTGAACACCAACTGATCTGATGATGGTCTGGCCTAAGCATCGGATAATCCGATGACTACAAAACAACAACATCTCATATATGTCCTTTGACCAAACAAACAAGAAATAAGAAACTCATGTCTTAGGACTTTTTGGGCAACCCCTCACCCCTCAAAAATCTAATATGCCAATAACTTGGCTAGGCCTTAAAGCAAATGGAACACTGAGAAAATAGGGAGGAAAAACATCCAAATAAAATGTAAGGCCCATGCTTTGTGAGCTAGAGTGTGAAGACTTCTATCTCTTTAGAGCATGTTCCTCTAGGCATTAACGCACCTAACATTTTGTTCTTTCCACCACATATGAGTTGAGATATTGCATTTCAAACAAGTCTCTTTCTCATGAGGTGGGTTCTCCTTTGTGACAATCTACCGTATGCAATGCCAAACAATTTATAATGCAAGAAATTTAAATATGAGTGCAAGTCTATATGGCAAGCATCATGCAAGACATAAAGTAAATCTATCTTGCAAAATTTGAACCTTTCAAAGGCTTCTTCAGGGAGAGCCACTCTCCAAGCCTTGGGGAAACCCAAAAGAACCTCCATCCTAAGCTAACCCTTGCTCACCCCTATCCTTTGAAAGTTAGACAAGACCTATATGATATGCATTCTTACATGATCATGGCAACTTACATGACGTTTGATGCATCTAGCACATTTAATTCACTTCTTAGCCTAGAAAAAGTTTTCTCATCAAGTGTTTTAGTGAAGATATCCGCCAATTGTTCTTCGGACCTAACACCTCTCAAAGAGATTTCTCACTTAGCTTCATGGTCCCTCAAGAAATGATGGCGAATATCAATGTGCTTAGTGCGGGAGTGTTGAACGGGGTTTTTAGCTATCTTAACCGCACTTTCATTATCACAAAGGAGAGGTACACAACCAAGTTTAATACCAAAGTCCAAAAGGGTTTGCTTCATATAAAGAATATGGGCACAACATGCACCGGCCGCAATATATTCTACTTCCGCCGTGGACAAGGCGACGAAATTTTGCTTCTTGCTAGACCAAGAAACTAGGGAACGCCCAAGCAAGTGGCACCCACCAGAGGTACTCTTGCGATCCACGCGGCATCCGGCAAAGTCCGAATCCGAGTATCCCAAGAGATGGAATTTTGCACCTTTAGGGTACCACAAGCCCACACTAGGGGTATGCTTAAGATACCGAAGTATCCTAAAGACCGCCTTCTGATTGATTCTTTAGGTGCTGCTTGAAAGCGAGCACATAAGCATACACTAAACATGATATCGGGCTAGATGTGATAAGGTAAAGCAATGAACCAATCATAGAACGGTAGTTAGATTGATCAATAGGTTTACCGTCCTTATCCGCGTCGAGATGGCAATTTGTTGCCATTGGAGTGCTTCTTGAGCTACAATCTCCCATCTCAAATTTCTTCAAGAGGTCCTTGGTGTACTTCTCTTGATAGACGAAGGTCCTCTCTTGAAGTTGCTTGATTTGGAATCCAAGGAAGAATTTGAGCTCTCCAATCATTGACATCTCAAATTCCCTAGACATCATTTTGCCAAACTCATGGCTAAGAGCTTCGTTAGTTGAACCAAAAATAATATCGTCAACATAAATTTGACAAATAAACAAATCTCCGTTGATGTCTTTGGTGAAGAGTGTAGTGTCCACCCTCCCGATCTTGAATCCTTGCATGATAAGGAAATCTCGTAGTCGTTCATACCACGCCCTAGGTGCTTGCTTGAGCCCGTAGAGCGCCTTGTGCAACCTATACACATGATTAGGATTCCTCGGATCTTCAAACCCGGGAGGTTGTTCAACATAAACAAGCTCGTTAATGTAACCATTAAGAAAGGCACTATTCACATCCATTTGATAAAGTCTAATATTATGATGTGAAGCAAAAGCAAGGAGTATACGGATGGCTTCTAGCTGGGCGACCGGGGCAAATGTCTCCCCAAAGTCTAGTCCTTCAACTTGCGAGAACCCTTTGGCCATAAGTCTCGCCTTTTTGCGGACCACAATGCCACTCTCGTCTTGTTTGTTGCAGTACACCCACTTTGTTCCGATGACGTTCTTGTCCTTGGGTCGCTCCTCCAACACCCAAACTTCATTGCGGATGAAGTTGTTGACTTCTTCTTGCATGGCCATCACCCAATTTGGGTCTTGGAGTGCTTCCTCAATGTGAGTGGGTTCTACACATGAAACAAACGAGTAGTGCTCACAAAATGAAGCGAAATGGCGAGAACGTGTACTTACACCCCTTGACGGATTTCCAATGATTTGGTCCATCGGATGCGCCTTGGAGATGCGTCCATGCCTCATAAGTGGTTGTGAAGTACTTGGCGGTGGTGATGTGTGTTGCTCCTCTTGTGGTTGGACTTGATCATGGACTTCTTCTTCTTCTTGATGTTGTTGGGCTTGTGAGTCTTGAGTCGGCAATGGATCATCATTCTCTTCTTCGTCAACTTGAGGCGCCACAGAGGTGTTGTTGTTGGAACTTGAAGCTCCCCCTTGATCATGGCTCTCCTCAACTTCAAGCTTGATGTCTCCAATGGTCATGTTCTTCATGGCTTCTCGTAGAGGCTCATCATCTATTTCATCATGACCAAAACTCTCCTCTTGGGAGCCATTAGTCTCATCAAACTCAACATCACAACTTTCCTTAACTAAACCGGACGTTTTGTTGAATACTCGATATGCTTTTGAGTTTGATGCATAACCAAGGAATATACCAACATCACATCTTCTTTCAAACTTACTGAGCCTTTTCTTGCGGTAGATGTAGCACTTGCATCCAAAGACTCGAAAGTAGGAGATGTTAGGATTTCTTCCAATGAGAAGCTCGTACGGGGTCTTTTGAAGTAGGAGATGTAGGTAGACCCTATTTGCGGCATGGCACGCCGTGTTGATTGCTTCGGCCCAAAACTTCTCCGAGGTGCCGTAGTCATCAAGCATTGCTCTCGCAAGAGTGATGAGTGTCTTGTTCTTCCTTTCAACGACACCGTTTTGTTGAGGAGTGTATGTGGCCGAAAACTCATGCTTCACACCTTCACGGTCGCACCACTCCCCAATGTTGTAGTTCTTGAATTCGGTGCCGTTGTCACTCCGGACCTTGATGATGGGAAGTTGAAATTCCCTTTGAGCGCGGTTGGCGAAGGTCTTGAACACTTCCGGAGTTTCACTCTTGTCACCTAGAAATAAAGTCCAAGCATAGCGAGAGTAGCCATCAACAATAATAAGACAATAAAGGTTACCGCCAAGACTTTGATATGTGGACGGCCCGAAGAGGTCCATGTGAAGTAGTTCAAGTGGCTTGGAGTTTGACACCATTGTCTTCATTGGGTGGTGAGAAGCAACTTGCTTCCCGGCTTGACAAGCGCTACAAAGCTTGTTATTCTCAAATGTGACATCCTTCACGCCGGTCACCATCCCAAGCTTGAATGACTTCTTGAGCTTGCTCATCCCAATGTGCGCTATGCGTTGATGCCATAGCCAACCCAAGTTTGTCTTAGTGAAGAGACAAGTGGTCAAGCTAGCATTCTTGTTGGAGAAGTCTACTAGGTAGAGATGTCCATGCCGAAATCCTTTGAAGACTAGTTCTTTGCTTGTTTCACTACTCACAACAACATCATTTTTGCTAAATGTGCATGTTAGTCCAAGATCACATAGTTGTGCAATAGAAAGTAAATTAAAACTATGTGACTTAACGTACAAAACATTAGAAATAGATAAGTCATTTGAAATAGCAATTTTACCTAACCCAATTACCTTTCCCTTAGAGTTATCACCAAAGGTGACTTGTTCATGATTGTCGGGGTTTTCTATGGTGGTGAACATACCATCATTGCCGGTTATATGTTGAGTGCACCCGCTATCGAGTACCTAATGCTTTCCTCCGGCTTTGTATTTCACCTACACACATGAATTTAATTTTTGACTTTAGGCACTCAAGCCAACTTAGGTCCTTGTATGTGTGATACAAGTGTTTTTGGGACCCAAAGTTGCTTGGGGAGCTTCCCCTTCATGCCCTTCATGTCTTTGCCAATGAACCTTGCCTTCACCTTGCCATCTACTTTACTCAAGAGATAATAACGATCATTGAAAGTAGATTTGTAGTTAGTAGGCAATTTTGGAGAAGGTCAGTTAGGAAGAGGACACTCCCTTGTGTGGTGATCGGTGACCTCACAATGTTGGCAATAAGAACCAACTTCCTTGACGAAGCTTGTTCTAAGCTCCGGTGAGGGCACCTTTCTTTTGTTGGGCACCGGGAAGGATCCAAGTTCTCTCTTGTTGAAGGCCTTTGCTTGTTGGAAGAGGATTTCCTTGTGCTTGACTTATCCTTTTGATAGTCTAGTCACACTAGTGCAGAGACTCTCAATTTCTTCCAACAAGTCCTTCTCCCTAGTGTTCTCTTTCAAAGGCAAAGACTTGTGCAAAGCATTAGTGGCATGAGAAGTAATGGATATCTTATCATTAAGAGTTTGTTTCTTCATAGTTTTTAACTCTTGATCAAGGACTTCATAAGCAAGATTAAGTGTTTGATGCTCTTGGATTAACTCATTGTGCTTTCCCAAGAGTGCTTGGTGGGCTAAGTCAAGCTCATGATGATCTAGCTTGATTTGAGCCTTATCCTCCTCAACTTGCTTGACATGGGATTTGAGCGTGTCATGCTCTTTGAGTATGCTTTCATACTTGTCAAGCAAATCAAGGTTAGCACTCTCAAGCTTAGCACGAGTTCATTCAAGAGCCTTAACCTTACTCTTTTCCCTCTTAACGATAGTGTGATATTCATTTATTAAGGAAGTTAAATCATCGGGGGAAAGCTCATCATCGCTAGAGTCGTCACATACCCTGGTGTTACCTTTCGCCATGAGGCACATGGGCGGTGGATGAAGAGGTGAGTCATCATTGTTGGCAATGGCGAGGTCGGCCAAACTTTCTTCTTCCACTTCACTCTCTTTATCACTTGTTTCTTCGTCGGTGACCTATTCATTCGCCTCACACATGAACACCTTTTGTGGGCCATTTCTCTTCTTTGAGAAGAGTCTTGCATTCTCGCCCTTGTCATGTTTCCTCTTCCCAAAGGATCTTGGTTTGGGTTTGACATCTTCTTCATCATCTTCACTTTCTTCAAGCTTGCGATGCTTGCTCTTGTAGTTCTCTCTTCTTTTGTCCGGTTTTGGACAATCATAGGAGATGTGGCCTTGATCACCACAATTGTAGCAAGTCTTGTGATCATCTCTCCTTGGTAGAAACACTTTCTTCTTGGGATCAAAGGTGTATCCTTTCTTGGTAATCTTGGAGTTCAAGCGTGAGAACTTTCTCATCATCAATGCAAGCTCATCATCATCATCTTCACTTGATGCTTGCTCTTCTTCACTTGAGCTAGGCTCAACCGCCTTCTTCTTCTTGAGGCTTGTTTTCTTGGTGGAGGCCTTTAGAGCAATCGTTTTTGAAGATGATTGCCCCATCATCCCAAGTACACTCATCTCATGAGCGTGGGTTTCTCCAATGAGCTCTGAAACTTCAATGTGGTCAAGAGACTCCTTTTGAAGCATGAAGTTGATGATGTTGTACTTTGGCTTGGGAAGGAGCATGAGGATCTTGCGGTTGATGAGTCCCTTGCCAAGAGAAGCAATGTCAAGAGCATTAATTTCTTCAATAAGTACATTCAGGCGAGAGAACATCTCATTAACATTTTCATGAGGTAGCATCTTAAATTCATCATATTTTGCTTTAAACATGTGATATTTAAGTTTCTTGACTCGAGAAGAACCCTCATGAATCTCTATTAAGCAAGTCCAAATTTCACAAGCTTTTTCTTTACTAGCAATCCTAGCAAACACATATTGACTAATACATTCATAGATTGCATTCATAGCTTTAGCGTCTCATTTAATTTGATCACCAACATAGTTGTGTTCTCCAAACCCCGTGTGGGTCGCTTCCCATACTTTGGGAGCAATAGCCTCTAGATAAGCGCGCATGCGTGCTTCCCAATAGGCAAAGTTCTTGCTCTCGAAGATAGGAACCGAACCCCCAACCTTGGCCATTTTAGCTCTCTAGCAGTGAAGCTAGAATGATCCTATGAGCAAACTTGCTCTGATAGCAATTGTAAGGATCGAATGCCCAAAAGGGGGGGGGGGGGGGGGGTTGAATTGGGCTTCTTTTAAAAAATCTAAGCAATAAAACTTAATCCCTAAAAGCCCAATTCCCTACGCAAACAATCTATGCATTGAAGTAAATAGCAACTTCGCAGAATATAAAATGCATAAATGTAAGGGAGAGGAAGAGGATGCAAACTCCGGAGGAGACACAAGGATTTATCCCGTGGTTCGGCAAGATCATCAAGATCTTCCTACATCCACGTTGTGGCACCCACCAAAGGGTATAGTCACACCCAAGTCACCAAGACGAGGGATCTCCACTATTCTTCTCCGTTTGCCAACCTCGGCAAGGTGGAGCTCAAGCCTTGTACAACTTCGACCCTCCGGGCTTCCACAAACGCCTTGACAAGCTCCGGAAGTCTCTCACAGTTACAAACACCAAGGGGCACTCCCTTGAGGCTCTCACTATCCTAGAGATTCCACTCACCCAGAATGGAGGCACACAAGCTCTCTCTCTAGCTAGTTCTAGCCTATCTCTTGGTGTGTAGGTGGTCGAAATGATGTAGAAGTGATGGCTCTTAGTCTTGAACACTTGTGGATGTGTTGAGAATGTCTGATGATCAAGACTTCTCGAAATGACCGGTTTAGGGGGTATTTATACCCAGCCTCCACGAAATAGCCGTTGGAAAAGTAGGCTGGCAGAACTTTTCTGCGAACACCGGATGATCCGATGTCTCCCCTTGAGTTATCATCGGTCAAATTTACTTTAGCTAACGTCAGTGTGTCAGATATGACCGTTGTTAGACCGATATTGCACTTGTCTTCTCATCGGATGATTCGGTGGCTCTTCCTCCAGAATTGACTCACACTTGATGCTTAGTGGAGTGATTGACCGATGTGTATACTTCTGTACATCGGATGATCCGGTGCTACACTTGGTCCAAGGATATTGCAAACTGTACTGATGGACCGATGTAGCTGAGCCCTTAACATCAGATGATGCGGTGAGTGCTTTGTTCTGAGGTCTTCTTCTTCTGCTGAACCAACTCGACCGATGTGCTGTTCTCAGAAATCATCGGTTGATCCGGTGAGTTGATTTTGTTTGCTTTGAGTTGTTTCTAAGTGATTCTTTTGTGTCTTGCTCGATTGACCTCTTAGACTTTTGTTGGAAATGTACTTCTGATGGTTGTCAAGCATTAAGTGTCATCAATTGTGGTTGAATGACTTTGACATAAGAGCTTTCACTTCTTGTCTTCATATCATTGATTTGATCTCATAAAGTGATTGTATGTGGGTCTCCAATGACATATAGATTTCATTTGATTGAGTGATTATGGGGACCTTGCATTCACAAATTCATTAGTAAAATCCAATGGTTGTCATTAATCACCGAAACCGTACCTCATGGGGGCCTAGATGCTTTCACGGTGGCTCAAGCTATCACAGGGCATGCTTGGATCAGGGATGTGGCATATGATCTTACTGTTCCTCTCCTGCATGAGTATGTACAACTTTGGCACATGATTCAAAAAGCAAATTTGGAGTTGGATACCGACCAACTAGATGAAATATCTTGGTCCCTAACTCCAGACGCCTCCTACACTACGCGCTCGGCATACAAGATTCAGTTTGAAGGTTCTATGCGGTCCACCTTTCCAGATTTGATCTGGCGGCATTGGGCACCACCAAGATGCAAATCCTTCATCTGGCTCATGCTGCAGAACAGAATTTGGACAACAGCTAGGCTTCAAATTAGGGGCTGGCAAAACTCCTATTTCTGCCCCCTATGTATCCGCAACCTTGAAACGGTACAACACCTTTTCAGGGAATGTCCCTTTGCGGTACATCTCTGGAGTGAAGTCAGTAGGTGGGCACATATTCAATCCTTCCATCCGGCTAATTGGAACCAGGACGCAGATTTCCTATTGTGGTTCTCATCCTTGGCTCGAGGCAGCATTACAGGGAAAAAGAAGGCGCAGACGCTTGCGATGTTGGTTGCATGGACGATGTGGAAAGAGAGAAATGCTCACATTTTCGACGATAAAGAAAGGGATTGCAAATCCCTACTGAAACACATCAGGAACATGCTGCAGATTGGGCAAAGGACGGTGCTGTTCACCTTACCCCTCCTGCTGATGCTCATGTAACTTAGTCCCCCCCCCCCCCCCCCCCCCCCTATTCTTCTTGTCACGCCTCATGACTGACGACCTTGCTCGTCTCCTGTACTATTTTCCTACTTAATATATTGCCCCTTAGGGTTTTTTTTTTAAAAACATATTCTATAGCGTCCTGATTAAAACAAATTGCTTTCATAATCCGCTAAGTGCATCTTGGTATTTATTATAAATTGCATACGCAAAATCATGGAATATGGGTTAAAAGTATGTCATGGTGCCATTGCTATCTACTCTGCAGTTACCTTCATCAGGATGAGAATGAAAAGAAGACAAATTAAGCACACGATTATTAGCCATGTGTTCCGCTTGACCTGGTCCATTATATATATTTGGGTTTATTGTGATTTTACCCCTATTTTGAGCTTCAATTGTAATTTTACCCCCCAAATTGGTAGTTTGTGAATTTACCCTTCTTTTTCTAAAACCAAGTCACAGTTTACCCCTGCTTTTAACACGGTTAGTTTGGACATCATTAAATGATTTTAATAAATAGAATAAAAATTTGGAAAAATAAAAAAGACTAAAATACCCTTTAATTAACTAGAGGGTATTGTTCCTAGGGAAGGGGACCACATCACCCGCCGCCCTACACCCGAGACGTCGGGACTCGGGAGCCGCCGCTCGCCCTCCACCCGAGGCGTCGGGACTATCAACATTGTTTGGACTTTAAAGATTATTTTATTTATGTATTAGGTGTTGATTTTGTATAAACATGTGACGGTTGAAATGTTGCACTTTTTTTGTGATTCTTATTATCTTGCACAATATGTTTTTGTGACGCTATTTGTTGTTTTATTTGTCTATGTTTCCTATCAACATATTATTGATGAAATGTTATGTGAAGTGGAAAAATTCTCTCCAAATGCTGCTGAAATCTTGTGTGAACATGCTGAAATATTGTGTACAGAATGCTGAATTATATAAATAATGCTGAAATATTGTGTAAATAGTGCTGAAATATCATTTAAATAATGCTGACATGTATAACTAATTCTAATATGTTTTGTAAGTAATTCTGAAAATATTTTTAAAACATAGTTATAATATTATCAAATTTTACATACTAAAACAGGGGTAAAATCACAAATACAAATGAAAGTAGGGGTAAAATCACAAGGGTGTTTTACTCTTTTTTTTTATCATCTTTAACACCGTTAACCCCCACTACTGGAATATGGGATAAACTTTGCCTTCGTTTCAAAAAAAAAAAAACAAGGATAAATTCACAAACTCTCAATTTGGAGGGTAAATTCACAATTAGCTTTCAAAGTAAGGATAAAATCACAATAGACCCTATATATTTCAACCTCATTTCCTCGGTACTGCTTAATGCATATTTCATATACGAAAATACTCTTTTCGTTCCAAAAAATTTGTCGTTTAGTAGTTCAAAAGTAAACTACAAAACGACAATTTTTTTGAGACGGAGGGAGTAATGAATCAATATAAAACATAAATAATCCCTTTTAGACCAAAAAATGGTAAATATAGTTATAGGCTCTTTGGAATGATGGATTTTTGTTATTAATTTTATAATAGAAAAAGGAAAAGAAATAAGGAGTAGCTGACGTCCGTGGGCCGCGGTGCTCTGTTTACTGGGCTGTCGGATCCGGTGCCTGTTAGGGATGTACTGTAAACGAAGTAGCCCCCACCAGCCAGGATCCATCCCCATTCCCCAACCCGGCGCTTCATCAGACGAGGTTCATTTCATCGGGCGTCACCAGCATTGCGGTCTCTCCACTCCTCACTGGTAACCTCCTCTCCCCCTCCGCCTTTGCCTTGCGTCGATCAATCGGTCCATTCCATCCAGCAGAAGTGAGGGAGCGTTCGCCGTCGAGAGGAACCGATGGGGCGGCCGCCGAGCAGCGGGGCGCCGGCGTTCCGCTTCCTGCCGTCGGAGGTGGCGGAGATGGAGGCGCGCCTCCAGCAGCTCAACAACAGGGTCCCCAGCCGCGACGATCTGCAGTCCCTCGCCGACAGGTTCTCCGCCTCGCCCGAGCGCGCCGGCAGGGTCGCCATCCAGCCCAAGCAGGTGCCACTGCCACTGCTACGCCTCTCGTCTCTCGTAGATGGCATCATGAATACTCCCTCCATCCCAAAAGGTTGTCGCTTTGTAGTTCAAAATTTTGAACTACAAAGCGACAACATTTTTGGGACACGGAGTACATGGCTGGACCTGTTTCAATTTCTGTTTTTGCCCCGGGATGATTCAGGATTTACGGTGCTTACGGATGTCTCTCAGTTATCATTGGCGGATCAGGCTGAACCAAATACTCTAGTAACCATATGTTTAAACGTTGTCATATATAAATTTGAAGCTTAAATATTAAAATAATTTGATACACATAGATGAAGTATATCATACAAATGTGCTGACGGTCCACTAATCGTCATGAGTAACAATCTAAAAATGAAAAAAAAATAGTTATACATATTATCTTCTATATGGCATTATTACAATGAAACCTACAAATTAATAATAAAAACTAAACCAGCGATTCCCAAGGGAAAAATCATTACGTACAATCTGAATGATCATGTAGTTTCACTGTGTCCATTGTTCACTGGCTCAGGATGAGGGTCCCTCTCAAAGAAGGTTTCAGACTCACTGAACCCGACTCTATATGAAGTATCCATTTATGTAAAACAAAAACAAGACCAACAACGAGCCAGTAGGAATCAATAGGAAAGGCAAATATTCGCCCAATACCCAATAATCGCCATTGCAAATTTTACGCAGGCACTTTGTTCCAACAGAGTACAGGATAGGGATCCACTTCACATTCTTCAGTTGGGCCAAAAGCACAAGCATCGTTCGACTATTGAACACACCGGCCATGAAATGCTTCGCGCTAATTGTTCCCACTTATATCATGCATCTGCTGAACCACATCTAATTGCTGAATCAAAGTTTGCAGGCAGCTCAAAACTGATCTTTCTATGAGCAGTTCTCGGTTTAGAAGAATGAAAAATGCAAACCAACCTGCTGCCCGGTGCTCACCGGCTGCTCGCTGCCCCGCTCCCGCCCAGTGCTCGCCGCCGCTCGCCGCCCAATGCTCACCCCTTCAATGTGCCAGTTGAAAGCAAGGCAAGAGACTAAGTCTATCCTCCACCTCCAAATGGGTCAGTGGGCCGATGGTGGGCTGCAACTCTATGACTGAAACACTGGACCGCCGGTGGGCTGCTGAAATATTGGGCCGCTACACCCAATGAGTCCAACATCGGATCTTCTTCAACCTCGAGCCAGATCAGGCTCCCAATCTCTCTTCCATGCTTGAAAAATTCATGGAAGGGCTCCACTTTCCGACGGGTAGTAGGGAGCTTGAGCCCCCTACTGCCCTGTTGGATCTGCCCTTGTCAGTTATATACCATCTTTACATGTTTTATCCATAATTTACCACCCAAATGCAAACTAAGCCTGCCAAATCACCGTTTTCATGTTGATGATTTGGCAACCCCTAGTGAAATAACATTTTTGCCCCCAAGATATTATGAATATAATAATTCGTTAGCCATTAAATGGTTGCTCCAGCCGACTCCAATGGTCATATGCACTTTGGATACCCATTTTCTGATTTTGGGTACTGTTAGCCACAAATAAGACCTAAAATCCTTCATCTCCAATGCTCTACCTAAAATGGGTACTGCTCGATCTTCCCTCACAACATTTAGTTGAGAGAAGGTGAACACCCATATTTGGGTAGCTTTGCACAAGAAACTTAAAATGGGTTTCATGTTTGGTTAACCTATTGGAGATGCTTATTTAACATTCGCTTCCCATTTTAGGTTTGGGTCTCCATATGGGCAGCCCGTTGGAGTCAGCTAGCCATTTCAGAATCAGAAATCTTGTCAGAATAGAGTTTTGTAATCATACCTTGCAATAGAGTTTCGGTAAATGTTTGTCAATTTAATTTCAGTGCTGCAAACTATGTATCCATTTTCTTAAGTTATTTGCTTGGATGCAGCATTGGAGAGCGGGGAAAGAGACTTGAAGTTTTCATCTGATTTTGACTTTCCTTTTCCTTTCATTCTGGAAATTATTCCTTTCATCTAGCGTGACAGTGAAAAATGAAACATCATTAACTTTGTGAAAATTATTCCTTTTCTCTAGCAAGATAGAAAATGATCATTCCTTTCTTGAAATCTCTGTGTGGTAGCAAAAAATAGAATGAACTATATTTCCTATTCTGAACTATCTAATCGCATGGCAACTAATTGTAAGAGGAGCAACCATTTAATGACTAACGAGTTACTCCATTCATGATATTTTTGGGGCACAAATGGCATTTCATCATGGGCTGCCACATCATGGACCTGAAGACGGTGATTTGGCAGGCTTAGTTGGCATTAAGATGGTAAATTATGGAGAAAACTTGTAAGGATGGTATGTAGCTGAGAGACATCCATAAGGATGGCAAATCCTGAATTATCCCTTGCCCCCCCCCCCCCCCCCCCCCAACCGATCTGGGTTTATGCAGGTTTGGAACTGGTTCCAGAACCGCCGCTACTCACACCGGGCCAAGAGCATCCGCCCCGTGCCGCCGCCGCCCTCCAAGATGCCACCCTCGGTGTCCGACCGCCTACAGCATGCTACCCCAGCGCTTGCCTTCAGGGCTGCCCAGACCCCCGCCGCCGCCGCTGGTGCTCACCCTGGCACAGGTGATTCCTCATTTCCTTTTATTTATTTTTTATCCAAGGTTAGGGCTTTATGAGCACCTGATACACGGAATGCATTTATGGGGGCACCAAATGGATTGCTTGAGTGTTCTTTGGATGCTCGTCACGGTCCTAAACCTAGCCGTCTGAAATTGTTGGATCATCATGATTCTTGATTACTACCTGTTTTCTTTTCTCCTCTGATTAACCTTAGCGTTGTTGAATATCAGGGAGAAGTGCTTTGGAGGGTGCCCAGGTTGAATTTGAAGCCAAGTCGGCTAGAGACGGTGCATGGTATGCAGATATTTATCCTGGACTTCCTCTCCTGTTTTTTTTTTTTTTTTTTTTTTTTTTTTTTTTTTTGGTGCATTGTGTTGTAGGTTTTAGGTAATCAACACAGGGATCTGTGGCCCTGTCTTGCGTCCCATTACATATTATTATCCTTTGCTTTGAATAATGCCTTTCTAGACTGAAATCGGTGATATTGTGCTCTTTTATATGTACCTTTTTCTATACCAAAATTATTTATCAATTATATCATCTCTGTTGCCTAGCCTGATGGAAGCTTCAATTGCCAGTAGCGCAAACCAATCTGGAAATAACGAAGAAATCAATTTGTATCAGCTGACTGAACAAAATATGCTTCCTGCTATGAAATTGAATTGTAAATCAGATCCATGGCATGAAAGCTAAGGTATAAATAGTAAGGAGTGTGTTACTAAAGGCATCACATGTGCCTCGGTGATGTTTTAATATGAAAACCATCAAGGCATCTCTTGCTTCATGCACTCTATATCCTTTTTCTTGTACGATGCAACTTTGTTCTGCTCTGTCCTGGAAATTATGTCATATCTTACTTATGCCACCCTCTTTGTTGTAGGTATGACGTTGCTGCCTTTCTGTCTCATAGGATGTTTGAAACTGGTGACCCGGTAAGGCGCTCAGACAGTTCATTAAACATATTCTATGTTTCTAAATTGCAAAGACATCTCTAATACTTCTAGGAATATGCTAGACTGAAGTTTGTGTCCTTATAAATGATTCCACTCGTTGTTTATCTATATTGCTCTCATTTTTTAGATGAAATGCAGTACATTTGTCTGTGTAATCTTCTTCTACTCTTACTCTTCTACTATATTATGAGCAAATATCTGATGCTTTTATATTATTTATAGCGCAAGTTAGGTCTAAGTTATTAGTAAAGTTTGATAATTGAGAGAGGAGTCAGTATTATATAAGAACACAAGATGTAGCTTGTGGCAGGAGACAGCAACTGACGACAGACATAACAGCAGGATTAAGTCGATGTAGATCTAGAATCTTGGTCAGTAGGGCATGGTTTATAGGTGTCCTGTCTAAGGGGTTAGTCAAGCTAGAGCTATCTAATAGAGTTCGTAGTATTACTTTCCTGTTTCCCAAATTTTTACACCCTATTGTATCTTTTTTCATCACTTGCTACTCTTCTTCAACTTTCCATCCATGGAACCAGCTCGCCGGAAACAATCTTATGTTCTGGTGAACGAGCCTACCGCCAAATCAAAACCATGGCACGACAATAGCACACCTGACATCGCTTATCTTAGTCATCTATTCATCTGTGGAAGAAGGGAATAATGCTCCACTCACTTCATTGATAATGCCAACGGGTTACATATATAGGGGTACAAGCTATGGTTCAAGGAATCTCCTAGCCAATGACCATACTACCATTGACCATACTCTAGCAACCCCCCGCAGTCAAAACTCTGACCGCGACAGATGTCGAGACTCGACCAAAAGACCCATGACGGGTGACTAAAACATCCTCGATACATGACAAAACACAAATACACTCTAATAAGACCCTCTCGAAGTCACAACATCTAGACATGACAAATATTGAGAAAAAAGACCCTACATACATGAGTAAACACACACTCTAACATCTTTCCGCGTAGAACACCATAGAAAAGCTCACTCACGCTCCCGAGCGGCGGTGAGGACGGAGTGGGCTGCAAACACCTCACCATGAGGCACGACTAGCAGAGATGGCCCGAGTGCGCGCAAGAGAGGTCGGCGGCGTGTGGAAGGAAGAGTCAGGACGCGCACAGCGGATGCCAGCGACCCGAGGTAGGAGGGTAGGGACGTGCGCGGAAGGCCGACAATGCGGGGTAGGAGGAGGGACGTGCGCGGCGGAGGCCAGCGACACATCGTAGGGGAGGATGGCGGGGACGCTCGCGGAAGGACGACAATGCGAGGTAGGAGGAGGAAACGCGCGCGGCGGAAGCCAACGGCGCGAGGTAGGGTGAGGAGGGCAGGGACGCGCGTGGAAGGCCGGTAACGCGGGGCAGGAGGAGGATGGACGCACGCGACAATATAGGCGACGCGGGGTAGGAGGGACGCGCGCGATGGAGGTCAACGGCGCGGGGTAGGGGGAGGCGCGCGGCGAAGGCCGACAGCGCGGGGTAGGGGAAGGAGGGCAGGGACGTGCGCGAGCTAGGAGGGATGCGCGCGGCAGAGGCCGACAATGCAGGGTAGGAGGGGGAGCAGGGACGAAAGTGGGGTAAGAGGAGGGCAGGCACGCGCGGGAAAGGCCAGCAGCGAGGGGTAGAGGAGGGATGCGCGGAAGGCCGATAGCGTGCAGGAGGATAGGGACGTGCGGGCGGATGCCAGTGGCGTGCGGCAGAGGCCGGCAACGCGGGATGCCGCGGCGGAGTGGCAACACGGGATGTGCGCGGGCGAAGGCCGGCGTCGCAGGGTGCGTGCGGCGTTGGCCGGTGGCACGAGGCGGAGCAGCAACACAGGGATGCGGCCAAGGGAAGGTAGTGGAGCCAAGCAGTGGCGTACTAGGGGCAGCCAAGGTGATGCCAGCCTGGTGCCACGGTGGCGGCAGTGCACTAGATCTGGCATGGCCGGCGGGGTCCTGGGCACACGTGCCAACGGTGGCTGCTGCAGCTGCAACACCTTGAGTCGTGGCGGTGGAGGTCTGGGCGTCGGTGTGGGCAGCAGCCCCGCCGCCTTGGGCCGCGGTGGCGGCGATCTAGTCGTTGGCAAGCTCAAGCTGCTCAGATCTGGAGGTGCATGGGGTGGAGGCAGTAGCGGCTAGGTAGGTGTCACCCAGGAGTAGCTTTGCGCCGCCAGCGGCGCCTTGGGCCGCGGTGGCGGCGTTCTGGGCGCCGACGACGGATCTGGAGACGAACGGGATGGAGGTGGCCACGGCGGCGGCTGCGGTGGAGCCGGAGGAGGCGTGGGTTGTCCAGGCGAGGGCAAGATCCAGGGGCGGCGCGGCGGATCAGGGCACGGTGGCCCCAAGCCCCAGATCGGGCAGCGGCGGCCGTGGCAGACATGTCTGGAGGGCTGGCTGTCGGGGACTTGGAAGGCTGGGCGGGTTGGAGGCGGTCACGACACCAACTTGGCAGAGGGAGAGAAGGGGAGGATGGTCGCCGGCTGCCGTCAGTGGCGGCGTCATGGACAAGCGTCGACGGAGAAGTAGACGTTGGATCTGGCCATGCTGGGCTCGGGGAAGCCGTCGACAGATTTGGTGGAGGCGCGAGACAGGATGCTGTCGGCTCGCCAGTCGGCGCCGGCGTGCTGGCACGGCTGCGGCGGCGGCGATTGGTGCTGGCTGTTGTTGGGAAGAGGTACTAAGGTAGGGAAGAGAGAAGGGAGGCAGGGAAGAGGCATTGGTTCCCCCTTGCACGCAAAGTCGTGAAGCATGTGGTGCACGCAGATCGGCTATGCCTGCAACAACGGCGGCGGTGGCGGCGGGGATGGTGACGAGCCCTGGCAGTCGCGTGATGTGGTTCTCCAAGTCGACGGCGGTGTCGGTGACGCCAGTGCGGCCGGGGAAGACACACGCCCTCTCGCCCCTCAACAACGCCATGGAGTGGCACTCAGTGCACCTGATGCTCTACTTCCGCGTGGTGCCGTGGCTCGACCGGGAGCGGCTCAAGGAGTACGTCGAAGTGTGCGATCGACACTTCCCCTGGTACTACTAGATCGTAGTCCGCGAAGGTTCTTAATTGGTTGGGGTGCGCGTGAGATTATGAACGAGCAGTGACACGAGGGATTTTTACGTGGTTCGAGCCGCTTGAGCGTAATACCCTACTCCACGGGTGGTTGTTATATGTATGAGTATCTGTATGTGAGCGCTTGATTGGACTTGTCCTTTGTACCGTGCGGTACAACCCTTTTATAGTCCAAGGACTCGCCGTTACACTGTCAGCCTGACCCTACATGTGGCCCCAACGATCTTTAATTACGTAATACACAATTTGTGCTTATTAAGTATATTTAATAGTGTGATAACACGCCTTAATGGCGGCGTTACCAGTACTAAAGGTCATCTGATCGTGTGTCATTAACATGACATTAATGACGCGTAATCAGGTTTTGTAACAGCTGCTTTAACTGCCCCTTGAATGTCCGCGCCGTTGGAGGTCCGACAATCTTCCCGTTGTGGCTTAGGTCCGGAGGCTCAACACGTGGCAGCTCTGGAGCTTCCCTCTGTGGGGAGGCAGGTCTGAAGCTGCTTTACACATGGCAACACTGGAGCTTCTCTCTACAAGGGGTTAGGTCCAGGGCCACTAGACACGCGGCATGACTGAAGCTTTCCTATACGAGGAGTTAGCTCTGGCCTTGTGTCACACGTGGCAGTGCTGGAGCTACCAAAACGAGGGAGACGGGCCCAGTGCTGCAGGACACGTGGAACCTTCAGATGTCTTCAACTCGAACAAATGGAACTTCGTAGCTTTTCTTGCGGTATTGTGAGGTATCCGGTACGCAGGGTACCGACAGTGGCCCCCGGGCCCACCTCTGGGAGAAACCCTTTAGGTTAAGTTATTTTACCAGAGGTGGGGCCATCTTCGATTCCGCGCTGCGGCTTCAAAGGTCTTTTCATGGGCCGTTGAGGCGATGGTCCGCAGTTAAACCATCGCCGCGTGGCTCTTCTTAACGTGGCAGGTGAGATCCTCGCGTGCGGATCTCACACAATTGAAGGTCGCCGGTTCCTAATACGAAAACCGTATCGGTTCTGAGCGCCCTGTCAGGCCGCCATCCTCGGGCTTCCAACTCCTCATCATGACAACAGTTCACATGGGGTAATAACTTCGACTTTTCCGCCGAAGTGGACTCGAACCCATTTGTCATTGACGGGGTAGATTTTTGAAATGTGATCTTGATCCCGTCACAGTTTCCAACCAAGCGTTGCGGATGTTTACTTAAGAAGGAAGACCCGCACGGTTTGAGGACTCTTTACGCTTTCATTCGACCTTGCGCTCAGAGCCTCCCAACCTTTGCATTCCAACTTGTGCTCCACTTTGCCGCGATGGAGTTAGGTCTTCCCCGCAGCAAGATCACTAGCGACGAAGATATGTCGAGGGTACGAACCTACATGGGGTGGTCTAGCGACTCGCTCAACAACGCGATCCGTTTCGGCAAGCTTCCCTTCAAGGAGTGCGCCGACGAGATCGTCTATTTCTCGGCGTACGCCATGGTGGGTCTGATCCCGCCCTTCTCAAGTTTCTTGTTGATGCTGCTGGATTTCTACGGCCTCCAGCTTCATCACCTCGACCCCCACTTCTTCTTGCTAGTGGCAACCTTCGTCCACTTCTGCGAGATGTGGGTGGCTGTGCCGCCGTGCATCGAGCTCTTCCGGACCTTCTTCACGGTCCACACTACCGGAAAGGGGACAAAGTTGAATGGCTTCTACTACTTTGTGAAGCGCAAGAACTGCCCCTTCAAGTACTTGAAGACCTTCTGTCGATACCTTGCAGACCGGATACCCCCGCATACAAGGAAGACAAGACAGCTCCGACAACCTGCAGCTTCGGACCTAGCCTCCCCGCTGAGGAGAGGTCCGATGCTGCCACGTGTCCCGACGAAACCGGACCTAGCCTCCCCGTTGAGCAGAGGTCCAGTGCTGCCACGTGTCCCGACGAAACTGGACCTAGCCTCCCCGCTGAGGAGAGGTCTGGTGCTGCCACGCACCTCAAGGACTCCGGACCTATCCTTCCCGCTGAGGAGAGGTCCGATGCTGCCTCCGGACCTAGCTTCTCTGCTGAGGAGAGGCCCGATGCCGCCGCCGCGCGTCCCACAGCTTCGGAAGGTGACGTGTACACTCAAGACCGTGTTGACACTCCATCAACAGAGCACTAATGTGTTATCAACACACGTTAGTGCACCATGAAGACACATGAACACCCATTAACGTGTCATCAGGACACGTTAATGCACCATCAAGACCCATTAACGTGTCATCAAGACACGTTAATGCGCTTTCAAGGCTAATTAACCTGGGGCCACCTGTCGGGCTCCGGACATAATGTAAGCCGCCAGCCTTCACCTATAAAAGGACTAGGCAGCCTCGACAGAAAGGGGGAGACACATCTCGCTCATACGCATCTCACGCTCACCATGGGCTGAGTACATGCAATACAACACAACCCCCCGTGGAGTAGGGTTTTACGCCTCTCGACGGCCCGAACCACGTAAAAATCCCTCGTGTTCATCGTGCTCGTAGATCCAAAAAATTCACCCCTCCAAAAAGAACCTCCGCGGGCTGCTCCTCAGCAGGTCCGGGGAAGTGTCGCAAAAACATCTTCGACACCTTCCCTTCCAGAAAGTGGGACAACGGGAAGAAAGACTGGGTGATCATCGCAGTGGAGGAGCATGAGAGGTTGGAGTTGCCCAAGAGCCTCCCTAATGTTGACACCGACGCCTGGAATGCAGTTCCGGAGCTGTCTGAAGCATACAAGCCCATCCTGAATAGGATCCGGCAATGTGTGGAGGGGGGAGTGAACCCTCAGATGGTCTTCGGCAACTCCTTGGCGAACCGGTGGGCTCCGCTGAAGGTGAGAGAGTGGCCTGCCTGGGCTTTCAACAGCGAAATGGACCACAACCGGATCGAGGCTGGCCTCCGGACCAATCTGAAATGAAGGAGTGCTGAAGCTTCACCTCCAAAAACTTGGCTATCTCCTAAGACTCTCTAACACCTCTGGCGGACTTCCTCTCTCTGAACATGGTTCCTGAGATCAGGAGGGAGCTCCGGAAGGGAATGCCAGAGCTGGACGACCTCGGCGTGGTGGAGAGACGCAATACCTCCGGGGTTGCAATCCCTGGAGTTTCGGAGAGGGTGGCCCCCACTGCTCCAAGCCAAAAAGTTGATGATGTCGGCAAGGGCAAGGAGTCGACCGAATCTTCCAATCGGAAGAGGAAGCTTAGACATGCTGATGGGAGCTCTCTCAGGTCAGCTCCATCTCGAGCATTTTCTTCCCCCCGACCAAGCAGAGCTTAGGTGGCCACGCCTCCTTCGGTGCCGACGTCCTCGAGGGGTGCTTGCTCTGGCAAATTGACCCCGGCTCCAGTGCCGGCTCCAGGCTCCAAGTCCAGGGGTCCTTCCCAGCCAAGGGAGGTCCCGACTGAGGCATTACGAGCTGCTGCGGCAAGCTCCCGACCAAGGTCTGAAGTTTCTGCTTCACCAGGTCCGGTGGGCTCCGACTCCGGACCTCAGAAGAAAAAGTTTCGCGGCAACTGGGGCGGAAGCTTCCCAAGGTAAGCATTGTCTTCTCACCCTGAGCTGCTGTTTTTATTGTTTTCCTGTATTGAATTTTTTGATCTTTCCTTTCCAGTATGTCGAAGAAGAAAACCAAAACTTCAGCGCCTATTGCAGCAACTGATGCTGTGCAGGCTGAGGCTCCAGCTTCGATCCCGGTGCCTCCCCACGTGGTGGCTGAAGACACGGCAGTTCCAACGCCAGCTGTTGTGGACTTGGATCCAGAGACGACGCCAAAAGCTCCCGTGGTAGCGCCGAACCACAGGGGAGAGATTCGTGATGAAGCGCCGACGGTGCCGGCGGTTGAAGCTCCAACGTCGGAGCCAGAGACAACAGAAGCTCCGACGCCTGAGCCAGAGGTAACTGAAGCTCCGGCCCCCGAGCCAGAAATAGTTGAAGCTCCGGTCTTGGAGCCAGAGACTGTGGAAGCTTCGGCACCTGAGCCGGAGGTATCCGAAGCTCCGACACCTGAGCCGGAAGAAGTCGAAGTCCCGACAACTTAGCGGAGGTGGAGGGAGCTCCAGACGAAGCTGCAGCGTCCGCCCCGGAGGTGATTACTCCGGAGGCGTCTATGTCGGAGCCGAAGCACCCACAAGAATCAACGACAGGTCCTCCATTCGCAGAGCCGATGAATGAAGATCCGGCGGCGGGACCTTCCTCATTAGCCCCGGAGGTCGGCCCTAGTGCCGTAGAGTCGTAGGGGACCACACTTGTGTCGTGACTCGTGAGACCCAATCGATGTTTTTGAAGATTCGCTCGAGCCGGCAGGTGAGATCCAGGCTGGTCCGGAGCCAATTCCTCTGGCGTTGTCTATAGACAATGCTTGCTCCAGTCTCCGTCAGGTCCAGCTGGCATTTGACAACGAAAGCAAAGCCGTCGAATAAGAGCGCAACACAGTCAAGGCGTTGGCGCAATCGACTTCTCTTTGAGATGAAGCTAACGCAGTCAAGGCTGGCTGACCAGAAGGAATGGGTGGCCAAGGAAAATGCTCGGCTAGCTCTGATGGACCGCTTGTTGAACGAGCGAGAGGCTGCCATTAAGGCTCTTGACGAGAAGGCTCGGGAGACTAATGAGGCTGCTGACAATCGTCAGGACAGCCTCAATGAATTAAATGAGGTGCTCCTCAAGCGTTGGGTGGCCCTCGATGAGAGGGAGGAGAAGCTCCTGGAGAAGCAGAATTATATTTTGAAGAGGGGGGTGGAGCTCGTCCAGAGGCTGTGTCGAAGATGTTTTTGTGACACTTCCTCCGGACTTGCTGAGGAGCAGCCCGCATAAGTTCTTTTTAGAGGGGCGAATTTTTCGGATCTACGAGCACGATGAACACGAGGGATTTTTACGTGGTTCGGGCCGCCGAGAGGCGTAACACCCTAGTCCACGGAGGGTTGTGTTGTATTGCATGTACTCAGCCCATGGTGAGCGTGAGATGCGTATGAGCGAGATGTGTCTCCCTCTTTCTGTCGAGGCTGCTTGGTCCTTTTATAGGTGAAGGCTGGCAGCTTACATTATGTCCGGGGCCCGACAGGTGGGCCCAGGTTAATTAGCCTTGAAAGCGCATTAACGTGTCTTGATGACACGTTAATGGGTCTTGATGGTGCATTAACGTGTCCTGATGACACATTAAGGGGTCTTCATGGTGCACTAAGGTGTCTTGATGACACATTAATGCTCTGTTGATGGAGTGTCAATACGGTCTTGAGTGTACACGTCACCTTCCGGAGCTGTGGGACGCGCGGCGACGGCATCGGGCCTCTCCTCAGCGGAGAAGCTAGGTCCGGAGGCAGCATCGGACCTCTCCTCAGCGGGAAGGATAGGTCCGGAGTCCTTGAGGCACGTGGCAGCACCGGACCTCTCCTCAGCGGGGAGGCTAGGTCCAGTTTCGTCGGGACACGTGGTAGCACCGGACCTCTCCTCAGCGGGGAGGCTAGGTCCGGTTTCGTCGGGACACGTGGCAGCACCGGACCTCTCCTCAGCGGGGAGGCTAGGTCCGGAGCTACAGGTTGTCGGAGCTGTCTTGTCTTCCTTGTATGCGGGGGTACCCGGTCTGCAGGGTATCGACAGTGGCCCCCGGGCCCACCTGGGAGAGGCGACGATCCCGGAGGTGGGGCCACCATCATTAACGCTAAGAACGTCAACAGCGGGCGCCCTTATCGGAGCTTGAGGTCCGACGGCAGAGCCCGAAGGGTGAAGTCCTGCACAAGAGTGATAGCAAAAAGAGTAATAGTGCTCGTTGTTTACAATCTTCTTGCCCTCAGTTTTGTTGTGGGCAGACAAAAAGATGTAACAGAGCGAGAAAGGGAATACTATGCATAATAATTAAGCATAATTATATGGACATGGTGACAGTATCCGGATTTTGGTCATTGCTTTGTCCAGGAGCATGTGCCTTTCAGTCCTCGATACTGAATCGCAGTGCTGGGGAGGAAGAGTGTGCTGGCTTAGGGTCACGCAGCACTTGCTGAGAGTGCAAGACCAGGCTAAGCAGGCTGCACACTCTTGACCTCCCACTGACATTAGTCTTTCGGGGGACGTCCGACCCCCAGTACTCAGCCGCAGCGTTGGAAAGGTAGAGTGTGCATACTTAGGGTGCAGGACCAGTCTAAGCAGGTAGCACACTCCGGACCCCCAGTATTCAACCGCAAGAAAGATAGAGTGCGCATACTTAGGGTGCAGGACCAGGCTAAGTAGACAGCGCACTTCGGACCCTCTATTGGCATTGACCTTTCGTGGGAGTGACCGTTTAGCGACATGGGACTCCAAATAAGAAAATAACCAAGAACACTGGATACGTCACAGTTACCTGGTGGCGTTATTGTTGCCGTGGTTGCAGGTAGTCGCCGTATGGTGGCGGAAGTAGCCATGAGGCAACGTGTACAGGCTTACGGTCACGGGGCACATGCTGAGAGTGCACGACCAGGCTAAGCAGGCTGAACACTTTGGACCTCCCACTGGCGGCGGTGGTGTAGCCACCGGAACACGGAGCGTGTGTCCGACGGGTCAACCCGCTATGGAGCGGGAAGTGGCGTCGTCTTCCTTGCTCCCTTCATGGCACGAGGATCGAGAAGAGCCGGCGATGGACTGAAGATTCACCATCGAGGTGAGGCTCGTCGATCCAAAAAAGTGCCCCCCTACCTGGCGTGCCAAAATGTCGAAGATGTTTTTGCGACACTTCCCCGGACCTGCTGAGGAGCAGCCCGCGGAGGTTCTTTTTGGAGGGGTGAATTTTTTGGATCTACGAGCACGATGAACACGAGGGATTTTTACGTGGTTCGGGCCGTCGAGAGGCGTAAAACCCTACTCCACGGGGGGTTGTGTTGTATTGCATGTACTCAGCCCATGGTGAGCGTGAGATGCGTATGAGCGAGATGTGTCTCCCCCTTTCTGTCGAGGCTGCCTAGTCCTTTTATAGGTGAAGGCTGGCGGCTTACATTATGTCCGGAGCCCGACAGGTGGCCCCAGGTTAATTAGCCTTGAAAGCGCATTAACGTGTCTTGATGACACGTTAATGGGTCTTGATGGTGCATTAACGTGTCCTGATGACACGTTAATGGGTGTTCATGTGTCTTCATGGTGCACTAACGTGTGTTGATAACACATTAATGCTCTGTTGATGGAGTGTCAACACGGTCTTGAGTGTACACGTCACCTTCCGAAGCTGTGGGACGCGCGGCGGCGGCATCGGGCCTCTCCTCAGCAGAGAAGCTAGGTCCGGAGGCAGCATCGGACCTCTCCTCAGCGGGAAGGATAGGTCCGGAGTCCTTGAGGTGCGTGGCAGCACCAGACCTCTCCTCAGCGGGGAGGCTAGGTCCAGTTTCGTCGGGACACGTGGCAGCACTGGACCTCTGCTCAGCGGGGAGGCTAGGTCCGGTTTCGTCGGGACACGTGGCAGCATCGGACCTCTCCTCAGCGGGGAGGCTAGGTCCGAAGCTGCAGGTTGTCGGAGCTGTCTTGTCTTACTTGTATGCGGGGGTACCCGGTCTGCAGGGTATCGACATGCTGTCTCTGGGAGAGCAGAGATTGGCAGATCGCGCAAAAGACTTTGAATAGCGGTGCAAGCAAGAGGAGGAGAAGAATTGGAAGATGGGACAGGAGCTCTCCAAGAGAGAAGCCGATGTCGCCACCAGGGAGGAGAAGGACCTGACAAACCGCCGGAACCGCATCCACCTCCGGGAGTCAGAGCTTGCTGACCGCGAAAAGCAGGTAGCTGAGCGTATTCAGCAACATGCTAAGAAGGTCGAGCGCGTCGCCCGGGAAGGTTCGGAGCTTGCGGCCGCCAGAAGGTCGCTGGAGGAACTGAGGAGTATGAGGGCGACTGAGTCCCAACAAGTCTGGGATTTCCTGAATCACACTAATAAAGCTCTGGTGCCACTTGACTTCTGTCCGGTACGTTCAGATGACTCAGAGCCGGAGCTAGACAAGGCACTGGTGGCGTTGAGCTCTACTAGCAACAAGCTGGACACGATGGGTGATGTCATCGTCGACCAACTGAAGACGGAGGGGAAGTCTCTGGTCAAGAACGTCGCCGAGTATGTGCGGGACGTGTTTCAAAAGTTGTTACCCCCAATTATCTCTAGATCCAGTGGTCGAAAGACCCATTGCCAAAGAGGAAGATGCTGCCAGAGCCAGCGTTCGTGAAGCTGCCGAGAAAGTTGCCTCATTTTTTCATAGGACTTAGGACCTCCAGTAGCTAGGACCTTTTTCTTCTGCCTCTTTTGTAATCCTCATTTTGTAATCCAATCCTTTGAATGAATGAAATTCAATCTTCTTGAATGAATGAATTCTATTTTGTATTTGTCTTCAATGCATTGTCCTTTATCTTGTTGACCCCATGGTAGATGTACACAATTTGATTGCGAACATGTACCAAAAGGATCTGACAATGTCTTGATGACTTGAACGCTTCAAACTTATAGCTAGAATGCTTAGCTCTTAGATCCGAAGTTTACTTCCGACATCTCCAGGGACCCTTTGTTATGTCGACAACGGGCCCCCTAGGATTTGTCGGAGCTTGGTAGGTCCGACAGTGCCCACTATCAACGCTTAGAACGTCGACGGCGGGTCCCCTAGGGGTTGTCGGAGCTTGGTAGGTCCGACGACGCCCATTGTCAACACGTAGAGCGTCAACGACGGGCCCCCCTGGGGGTTGTCGGAGTTTGGTAGGTCCGACATCGCCCACTATCAACGCTTAGAACGTCGACGGCGGGCCCCCTAGGGGTTGTCAGAGCTTGGTAGGTCCGACAGCGCCCACTGCCAACACATACAGCGTCGACGGCAGGCCCTCTGGGATCGTTGGAGCTTCCTGGCTTCGACGGTGTCCACTTGTCGACGTATAATACGTCGACAACGGACCCCCTCGGGATGATTTCTCTACCATCTTCATTCAGATCGCCATTAATTCTTCACGTCGACGGCTGTCCCCATGGGAGTTATCGGAGCTTTGTGAACCCCGCTGACGCCCACTTTCAACGTATGAAACATCGACGACGGGCCCCCTGGGGGTTGTCGGAGCTTAGTAGGTCCGACGACATCCACCATCGCCATGAGTTTTTCTTTTTTCCTGCCCCGTTAAAGACAAGAAAAACAGTAAAATTCGTCCTCTCATCTATAACTCGTTTGCGACTTACTGTTCTTATTTGAACTTTAGATCCAAAGGAACTCAACATAATAACAAGTATACCGAGGTAATCTCTTCAAACTCGAATGCCTTCAGGACCCGCCCTACTAAAGCCTGCCGGAATTTAGGTAGAGTGACGTACTTAGGGTGCTGGGCTAGTCTAAGTCGATAGCGCACTCCGGACCTGTCATTGGCTTTGACGTTCAGGCGAGTAGACCATCTAGCAATGCTGAGATCCGAAAAAGATCAATAATATAACTTGTATATCATATGAATAACTTGGACTAAATTTCAAAAAGAATTGCACAACTTCGTTATAGATAAGAATGAAAAGATAATAAAAGAAAATGAGTCTGTACAAAATTAATGCACGTGGAGTCTGTTTTCACGCAACAATGTCTTTCATTATAGGTCCGAATTACAGGGGAGACAAGGATACACTTAGGGTACGAAAATAGGCGAAGTGTGCTATTTATCTTGTACTAACTCAGGGTAGGTAAGCTACACTTTTAGTACTGGGACCAAGTTCAGTGCTTGAACTGCCCGGACCCTCCCGGAGGGGTCCAAATGTTTATTAGGACCTACCCGACTCTGCAGACTCTATAACTTACATTATGTGTAATTACAGACTCACATCTATGAAACTAAGCATAAAACTTACAGAGGTGCTCGATGTTCCATGGATTGGGAAGCGTAGTCCCATCCTCTGTTGCTAAGCGAACGCATCCGGGACGGGATACTTTGATCACTCGGAAGGGACCTTCCAGCTGGGGGACAGTTTGTTCATCCCTTCACGAGTTAGTATTCTCCGCAACACCAGATCGTCTTCTTCAAGCTGCTGTTTGCGCACATGCCTTTGGTGATAGCGCCGGAGCGCCTGACGATATTGTGTATTCCGAAAAGCTGCTTGGCACCTTCCCTCGTCGACGAGGTCAAGGTCTTCACGTCGGAGCTTGTCCTGTGCGGCTTCGTCGAAGGTCCGGACCCGGAGCGACCCCATGGTGATCTCCGGAGGAAGGACCGCTTCAGCCCCGTACACCGAGAAGAAGGGAGTCTCTCCAGTTGATCAGTTAGGTGTTGTCCCGCTCGCCCATAGTGCGGACGGAAGCTCCTCTATCCAGTTGGCTCCATGTTTCTTCAGACGCTCGTAAGTGCGTGTCTTGAGTCCTTTCAATATTTCTGCATTTGCTCTCTCGATTTGGCCATTACTTGTCGGGTGAGCTACTGATGCGTAGCTGACTTGAATGCTGAGGTCTTCGCAATATTCTTGAAATGTTGCACTTGTGAATTGGGTTCTGTTGTCAGTTATGACTCTGTTCGGAACTCCAAATCTGCGGACTATGGACTTCAAGAATTTGATAGCAGATTGCTTGTTGATTGTCACAACTGGAGTAGCTTCCGGCCACTTGGTGAACTTGTCAATGGCGACGTATAGGAACCTATAACCTTCGACGGCTTTTGGGAAAGGTCCCAAAATGTCCAACCCCCACACAGCGAATGGCCATGTAGAAGGTATCATTTGCAGCGACTGAGCCGGTATGTGAATTTGTTTCGCGTGGAACTGACACGCTTCAAACTTTTTTACCAGCTCAACTGCATCCTGGAGAGCTGTAGGCCAGTAAAAGCCATGTCGGAAGGCTTTACCGACCCACGTGCGGGAAGATGCGTGGTTCCCATACTCGCCTCCATGGATTTCCGTGAGGAGCTCGCGGCCTTCTTTCCGGGCAATGCACCGCATTAGGACGTCGTTGGCATTGCACCGGTAGAGATCCCCTTCTACCAGCGTGTATCTTTTAGCCAATCTGACAATCCGGTCAGCGGATGCACCATCTTCAGGAAGGATGTTGTCTTTCAAGTAGCTCCGGATCTCTGAGATCCATGCATCGGAGCTAACTTGAGCCTCCAGATCTTGCGTGCTGGGTTGCTCGGAGCTTCCTGCAGCGCCTACGCTCCTTGGTGGACGCCATGGTAACAGGGCCACCGGGACTGCTAGCTTCGAGATGCTGGTCTCGCCCCCTTCGCCCAGTTCGGCAGGCTGAGCGACAGGTGTTGACAATCTCCTGACAAAAACTCTGTCGGGAGCTTGAGCTCCGGTTGAAGCCTTCGTCGAGAGTTCATCAGCTTCAGCATTGTTGAGACGCTGGACATGGCAAAGGTCCAGGATGTGGAAGTCCTTCTGGAGCTTCTGGACCTCATGGTGGTAAGCAATGAGTTGTGGGTTGTTGCAACTGCATTCGCCTTTGACTTGCTTGATAATGAGCTGCGAATCACCCTTCACCAGCATATGTTTGACGCCATATGATAGCGCCACCTTGAACCCGTAGATGGGAGCTTCATACTCCGTGCCTTGAAGTCAAGGTGTACTATGTACTTGACCTTCTCCCCGGAGCCCCCACCACCGCCGGTTCAGGTGCCGGTACATCTACCACATCCGGCTCAGCTGCCGGAGCTTCAACTATTTTTGGTACGGAAGCCGGAACATCAACCATCTTCGGCTCAGCGGTCGGAGCTTCAACTATCTCCGACACAGAGGCTGGAACTTCGGGCACCTCCGGCTCAATCGGCGGATCTTCAGCCACTTCCAGCATGGGCGCCGAAGCTTCGGTTACCTCCAGCTCAAGTGTCAGAGCTTCCGCCACCTCCGACTCCTGCACCGGAGCCTCAATCTCTGGTGCTACTGCTGGTGGTGCATCTTCATCAACTTTTCCCCTGTGGTCCGGCGCTACCACAGGAGCCCCCGACGTCACTTCTGGATCCAAGTCCACGACAGCTGGCGCCAGAGGTGCCGTGTCTTCTGTCACCACTTGGGGAGGCTTAGTGGTTGAAGCCGGAGCTTCAGCACGCACAGCTTCAGTCGCTGCAGCAGATGCCGAAGCCTCATATTTCTTTCTCGACACCCTGGAAACAAAAGGTCAGGAAGATTAAAGACATAATAAAAACAAGGTTGGCACCACAAGGTGAGTTGACGATGCTTACCTGGGGATGCTACCGCCCCAGTCGCCACGGAATCTCTTCTTCTGAGGCCTGGAGTCAGAGCCCACCAAGTCTGGTGAGACAAAAACCTCGAACCTTGGTTGGGAGCCACCTGCAGCAGCTGGAGTCTTCTCAGCCGGAACCTCCCTCGGCTGGGAAGGACCTCCGGACCCAGAGCCCACAACTGGCACCGGAGCCGGAGTTGATCTGTCGGAGCTTGAGTCCCTCGAGGGCGCTAACACTAGGGGTGGGCATTCGGTTAATTCGGTTAATTCGGTTCGGTTAATTCGGTTAATGGTCAATTCGGTTAATAGAAATCGATAACCGAATATGACCGAACAAAAACATTAACCGCACAATTCGGTTGCGGTTAATTCGGTTCGGTTAATCGGTTAACCGAATTAACCGCATATAGATTAAAACACAATTTAAATATAAAAATAAATAAAGAAAATTTGAAATTTTGAATAATAAAACAACATGAAATCAACTCAAACATAAAAAGACCAATATATAAGTTAATATACAAGCATACATCCATGTTTGATAAATTATAAACCAAGAGAAACAAAAATAGACATGAACAAATCACATAAAATTCGGTTAATTCGGTTAATCGGATTAAAAACCGAATTATTAACCGAAAACCGAATAGCAAAAAAATCATAACCGAACCGATAACCGAAAACCGTATTAACCGAAAATTTCGGTTAATTCGGTGCGGTTAATTTCGGTTAACGGTTATGCGGTTAACCGCGCCCACCCCTAGCTAACACCGAAGCAGGCGAAGCCACCAAAGATCTCCTTCGCCGGGGAGAAGGGACTGTTGAAGTTGGAGCTGACTCGATGGGGCTTTCGTCAACATGCCTTAACTTCCTCTTCTGGCTGGAAGATTCGGTCGGCTCCTTGCCCTTGCCCTTGCCAGCGTCAACCACTTTCTGGCTTGGGGCAGCGGGGGCCACCCTCTCAGAAGCCCCGAGGATTGCTACCTCGGAGGTTGATCGCCTCTCCACCACGCTGAGGTCGTCTCACACTGGCATTCTTCTCCGGAGCTCCCTACTGATCTCTGGAATCATTTTCAGAGGCAGGAGAGCAGCTGGCGGAACCAAGGCGTCGGGGGAGATAGCTCTATTCTAGAACTTCTTCAAATGGAGCTTCAAGGCTTCATCATCCAAATTGGAATTCAAACTGGTTTCAATTCGGTTGTGATCCACCACACACTATTGAAATCCCATGCGGGTCACTCCCTTGTCTTCAGCGGAGCCCACCTGTTCACCAAGAAATTGCCGAAGACCATTTGAGGGGTTACTCCACTCTCGACGCATTCTTGGATCCTTGCCAGGATGGGCTTGTATGCATCTGATAGCTCCAGAACTGTGTTCCAAGTGTCAGTGTCGACATTGGGAAGACCCTGGGGCAGCTCCAGCCTCTCGTGCTCCTCCACGGCGATGATCACCCAATCCTTCTTCGAATCGTCCCACTTGCCGGAGGGGAAGAACCTCAAGTACTTTAAGGGGCAGTTTTTCCGCTTCACAAAGTAGTAGAAGCCGATCAGCTCTGTCCCCTTTCCGGTGGTGTGGACCGTGAAGAAGGTCCAGAACAGCTCAACGCAGGGAGGCACGCCCACCTACATCTCGCAGAAGTGGATGAAAGTCACCACTAGCAAGAGAGTGTGGGGGCCGAGGCAAGGTTCAACAAGGCGCTAGGCGAGCGGTAACCCTCCTAGCGTTCCTAAGCGTTACACACTGTAGCAATAATAGATGATAAAATTTATAAGAAAATACAGAACTCTATCATGCTAGAATGGTTTTTCTTGGCCCACTCCTCTGTCTTAGCCCAACCCACTTCCAACCCAGCCTGTCTACACAACGCAGAGTGACTACTTATGGATCAGCCCGATTCCTCACTATCGTGATTCCCCGATGGCCCCATGCCTCCTGCCGATGCCTTCTGGAATCACTTCGCCCGTCCGCAATAACGCAGATCTAGCAGCCTCGGGGCGCAGAATCCGAAATCACTCCCTGATGGCCCGATGCCTCCGCCGCGACGCGCATCCCCCGGCTCCCCCATACCCATCGCCTTTCGGAATCGGCCAGCCGTCGTGCCATCCTCCCCCGTCCCTCCTCGATTCCTTCCTTTGCTGCTACACACCTGCCCCCCTCCCTCCCTCCTCTGCCCTGCGAGATCCCGCCCCCTCCCGGCGCGGAATGGGCGCCTACCCCCCGAGGCAAGGCGGGACTCCTGCGCCTAGCGCCTCACGACGCCTTTCTGAACGCTGGGCCGGGGTGATGTAGTTGGAGACCATAGAAGTCTAGCAGCATCAAGAAGAAGGTTGAAAAAGGTGGGATTAGACCCACCATGGCGTACGCAGAGAAATACACCATGTCTCCGGTGCGCTCCTTGAAGGGGAGCTTGCCGAAGCAGATGTCGCGGTTGAAGGAATCACTGGAGCACCCCATGTAGGTCCGGACCTTCGACAGACCTTCCTTGGTCTCGATCCTGCTGCTGGGAAGACTCAATTCCATCACGGCAAAGTGGAGCAAAAGAAGAGAAAGCTATGTGAGGGTTGGGAGGCTCTGAGCGTGAGTTTGATTGAAAGCGTAAAGAGTCCTCAAACGTGTGGGATTTCCTTCTTAAGTAAGCCTCCGCAACGTTTGGATGGAAACCACAATAGGACCGAGATCACGTTTTGAAAAATCTACCATGCCAATGGCAAATGGGCCCGAGTCCACTTTGGCAGAAAGGCCGAAGTTATTACCCCAGGTGAACCGTTGTCATGATGGGAGGTTGGAAGCCCGAGGGCGACAACCTGACAAGGCGCGCGAAACCGATACGGTTTTTGCATTGGGAACCGGCGACCTTCAATTGCGTGAGATCCGCACGCGAGGATCTCACCTGCCGCATTTAAAAGAAGCCACACGACGATGGTTTAACCACGGAGCATCGCCCCAACGGCACATCAGAAGACCTTTGAAGCCGCATCACGGGAATTGAAGATGGCCCCACCTCCGGTAGAATAACTTAACCCAAAGGGTTTCTCCCGGAGGTGGGCCTGGGGGCCACTGTCGGTACCCTGCGTACCGGATACCCCATGATACCGCAAGAAAAGCTAAGAAGTTCCACTCTTTCAAGTTGAAGACCTCTGAAGGCCACACATGTTGCACAATACTTGACCCACCTCTCTCGTTTGGGTAGCTCCGGCACTGACACGTGTATCACAAGGCCGGACCTAACTCCATAGGGAATCTCCGGTCTTGCCACGCGTCAGTGATCCCGGACCTAACCCCCAGTAGAGGGAAGCTCCGGTGCTGCCACGTGTATAGAGGCTCCGGACCTGCCTCCCCCCGATGGGAAGCTCCAGAGCCGCCATGTGTCAAACCTCTGAAGCTAGGACCTCAAAGGAATACAGAGAGATCTCCAACGGCTCGGACTTTCAAGGGACAGTTAAAGTGACAGTTACCAGATCTGATTACGTCTCATTAATGCTATATTAATGGCACACGATCAGTGGACTGTTAATAGGGGTAACACCATCATTAAGGTGCATTATCACCCTATTAACCACACTTAATATTCAACGATCGTGTATTAGACAGTTAACTACGCCAGGGCCACATGTCGGGCCAGACAAGTGATGTAACGGCCGGTCCTTAGAGTATAAAAGGGTTGCATCGCACGATACATAGAGAAGCAAGCTCATACGCTCCCAAGCACCACACATATTCATACAATACACAACCTGTGGAGTAAGGTGTTACGCTCAGGCGGCCCGAACCACGTAAATCCCTCATGTCACTGTCTTGTTCATAATCTCATTCGCGCCCCAACCAATTAAGAACCTCCTCGGGCTACGATCTAAGTAGTACCAGGGGAAGTGTCGATAGCACACTTCGACAGCTTCCATTAAGGCGCGTTATCACACTGTTAGATATACTTAATACACACAAATCGTGTATTAGGTAATTAAAGACTACTGGAGCCACATGTCGGGCCCTGACAATGTAACGGCCAGTCCTTGGACTATAAAAGGGTTGTGTCGCACGGTACAAAGGACAAGTCCAATCAAGCGCTCACATACTCATATATACAACAACCACCCGTGGAGTAGGGTATTACGCTCAGGCGGCCCGAACCACGTAAAAATCCCTCGTGTCACTGCCTCGTTCATAATCTCACGTGCTCCCTAACCAATTACGAACCTTTGCGGACAACGATCTAGTAGTACCGGGGGAAGTGTCGATTGCACACTTCGACAGCCACCTTCCACTTCCCCGCGTTCGCGATGCGCGAGTTGCTGTCCTCCCTCAAACCAGGCGCCACCCTGTTTGCGGCCCTCGTCGCGCTCTTCTTGACGCGCGTTGCCACCGCCGCCGACGGTGAGCGGGAGCTCACGCTCGCGCTAGACTTCCGCAAGTGGATGCACACACCGCTGCCGACAAGGTGCTCAGCGCCGTCCACTTCACGTGCGCCCGTGCCGACCTCGCCTTAGGGTTGCCCGTGGTGGCGGTGCTGCTGGACCAGCACGTGGCTGCCGTTGTCGGAGGACGAACTCTGGGCCGCCGCGGAGTGGCTCCATGCACGGTAGCAGGAGGGCGGCGTGTAGTTCTAGATGTACGGATCGGACGTGCATGGCGCTCGACTACATGCCCATGTATGGTGCGGCGCGTCGGCGGGACTACCGGGGAGGGGCTCGTGATCGTCCTGCCGAGCGCCGAGGGTGCCCTTGAGGCAAGGGACGTCGTGGTGATGTTGCCGGCAGAGGCGATAGCCAGGGTCTGCCGCGATGACGAGGTGCTCAGGTACGGCGTCAAGGTGGTCTTCGGACCGAAGGAGAAGGCATAGGCTCTGATACCATAAAAGAAGGGAATAATGCTCTACTCCATTGGTAATGCCAACGGGTTACATATATAGTGGTACAAGCGGTTCAAGGACTCTCCTAGCCAGGGTTTTAAATTAACGTCTGGACGCCTCGGCGCCAGCCGTCCGACTCAACGCCTAGGCGAGGTCCAAGCGACAAGACAATGAGCAGGAACGGGGACATCTATTTGGAGTCAGGAGAAGGGACATCAATCAGAACCCGAGTGAGAAGCCATCAACACTCAGGAGAGTGAGCAGCGGCGACCAGGGGGCAAAGACGGGGGCGGCGGCGACCAGGGGGCGAGGGGCGGAGACAGGGTGGCGGCGACCAGGGGCAGGGGGTCAATTTGAGCGGAGCAGAGTGGATAGGAGGCGGCGGCGGTGGCAATTGGAACAGTCTAGGGTTGTGGCAGGATGTGGGCCGCATGTCAATATATGTTTGAGGCCCAAAGCCCATGACATTCCAAGTTCCAACAGAACCCTAGTCTTCGTCTCCCACTTTCAGATCAAGCTGCCGCCTATTTTCTTCCCCGAGCAGCTCGTCTTCCCGATCCTGAGCGACGTCGTCTGCCCAGCTAGCCTGCCTCTCACTGCCCTCTGCGCCCCTCCCGCCTCTGTCCCGGCCTCGCCTCCCCCCACCCCCTGGTTTGGCGCACTGGGCGTTGACTGGGCGTGACGCCTAGGCGGCAATGGCGACGCTTGGCCGTCTCAGGCGACCGCCTTGCTCCATGCAGGCGAGGCGAGACCTTCCGGCGTCCGCAGCAGACCGACTGGACGCCTAGGCGACGCCTCAAAAACACTGCTCCTAGCTAATGACCATACTGTTGGAAATCCGGGACTAATTTTTTCTTGTTTATTCCTCGGGTAGACCCGGCTTTATATAGACCTTATAGATAGGAGTCATTCCCTAACAATTTTGGACTCTTTTCCTCTTCTATTCAGACGTTTTCCCTTAATCCGGACTCAAACTCTAACACCCTTAGGTGCACCCGAATCTGGATGTATTTTACCTTCTAGAATACAAGATTAATTTCAACACATACTAGCCTTGATCATACTCTAACAATCTGTATGTGGGATAAGTGTTTATTACATCTATTATCAAGTATTTGTACAGATTGGTACTAACCCTGCCATGGTTCTGGTGCTCTAACAGTTGACCTTGGAACCTTGTTTGTGTATTGTATCTCTGAATCTCCTTTAATATTTTGAAACTGTATGTCTTGCACCTGTGAATTGAAATACCCTTCAGTATTTAATTTTAATCAAGGATTGTTGTGTGTCAACAGCTTTCGGTGGAATGTGTAGTTGTGTACTTAAACTACTGATATGTTATTTCAAAATTACTGCATATGTCAAATGCCCATCTGGCTTGGACTTTTTTTGTGTATCAGGAAGTACGGGTTCGGTTTTCTGGATTTGGGGCAGAGGAGGATGAATGGATCAATGTTCGTAAATGTGTGCGACAGCGTTCTCTACCATGTGAAGGATCTGATTGTTCTGCCGTGCTTCCTGGGGATCTCATTCTCTGTTTTCAGGTTGTCATCTTACGTTATAACTTTGAAAATTTCTGTACAAGAGCTTTACTTTCGTTATTCAAGTATGTCTCTAAATTATATAAATACTGCTTAAATGCACTGTTTGCTATGTATCCTTTTAATAGTGTGTTTTACATAAATAATTCCTTAGTTGATCTACAATTCTACATCTCGGTATTCTGCTGATTGGATCCCTATGCTGCATTTAAACAAGCATACAAGTTATCGTCCAAAACCATTGTCAATTGCGGTTTCTGTTTGTAGCTCAAATATTGATTATAAGTATTAACAAATTAAAAGTCTTCCCTTCTGCTGTACTGGTTTACCATTGCTTGATATCATTATGATAGTCTGATGTTTCCTTGCAAAGTGAGCTCCACCAGTACAAAATGTTGTTAGCATTAACACAATGAAATCGAGACAGAAGTAGACTGCATTGAAGTTCTTTCTGAACAAAAAAATGTCTAATCCCTTAATTGTGTTACCAATTTTCCGTATAATATATGTGATGTGCTAAGCCTCCATGTTTCCATGTCTTTATGGCATTACAGAATTCATGATCCTGCCGGTTCATATAGATGCATTAATTCTTTTTTAATCTAGTGCCCTATGTAAGTGGGTTGGGCGCATAGTCCTTCCACGTTTGTTAAACTATGTTAAGAGCCAATGCTAATTATGGCCATGGCCAGGGATGTCACAAATTGTCTTGAATTTTCTTGTATGCTACCTTAAACAATTTTTCTGAAACACCCTCCACACCTTGTGAAATATGCTAACAACTCCTTTAAAACATGGGAAATGTATCCGTAATAGAGGTCTTGTTGTGATGAAAAGTATCTGTTTATTTTGTATAATTTTTTATTCCCTCAATTTATTATTTACAGTTAATATTTAATATTTGTTGTTTTGTTCTATATATGGTAGAGCAACTAGCAATTTTAGTTCAACTGCTGAAGTGCTGATTTCCGATCTCAGCATGTTGCTTCAGAAACATGTTTAACACTAGTGTTATTTTTTTTTGCAACGACACAATATATGGATCAAGATATCGCTTGTGCCATTTTTTGTAATTGTAATAAGCCAAGGCATCATATATGTATAATTGAGGTGGCCCATGTGTCTCGTGCAGTTAAATTGGTATTTTGCATGTCTTTTTTTTATCTATTATATTTTCTTTTCTGCTAATCATTGACCTGATGTGCTGTCTCACATAGAATAAGTACTTTATTTTGATCAGGAAGGTAAAGATCAGGCTCTTTATTTTGATGCTATTGTCCTTGATGCTCAAAGGAGAAGGCATGATATTAGGGGATGTCGTTGTAGATTTCTGGTTCGCTATAAGCATGATGACTCTGAGGTACTTCTCCAATCTGCTTGGTGTGTGGGCCTCGACTGATATAGAATTGCAGTAGTCCATGTGCTGAGTTAGGAACTTACATTCTCGTCTTATAGACCCTTGTAATGCATACAGTTACTTTCTTTTCCCTTTGGCATTGATTAACAGAACTATTTATCGCTGAAGGGAGGACAAACATTTTTTCTTTTGATAAATTGCATTATGGATCAATAAAGTTTTACAGCTAATTTAGTGGAACTGAATTAGATTTCCAAACATGCGAGATCAATTCACTTTGTACTGAACCCGTGTAAATTTGTATACCTTCCAAAAATTTCAAGGAAGACGCCAGTGTTGAATATGATCATAAACTTACACAGTATTCACTGTATTGGTAAACACTCTGTTGAGCTGCATCCCCTGCTGACAATCATCTCTTTCCCTGAACCTGTTTACTGCAATTTTTATTCTTGCTGCTTCACAATACAAGCCAGCAGCAGATACCTGGGAACTATTAAATTTGACTTATATTTTGTATAATCATGCTTGTTTGTATATGAAACCAGCTTCATCTAGTTTGTTTTGTGTCATTGCATTGTACTTAATTCTCTTTACTTTTATAGGAGATCGTTCCACTAAGGAAGGTGTGCCGTCGACCAGAAACTGATTACAGGCTCCAGATTTTGCATGCTGCTAGACTGGCTGCAGCCTCTGCAGATGTTCACACTCCACCGAAGGAGGTTAAAATGGAGTCGGCACCAAATGAGAATAGCTCAACTGAGCAGCAACCTCTGAAGAAACACAAGATGATGGACGTGAACACTGACAAGGTGACCATGGTTTCCGAACAAGAAGGGGCAGCAGGCAAGACTGCATGTCCTGCACCGTCTGCTCAGGCAGAAACCTGCAACGATTCAAGTTCAGATGTCACAACAATGAAGCCTTCACCTGTGGTTGAAGATGATGACGAAGTACAGGTGGGCAAAGTGAAAGAGGGGGAGTAGTTCATTTTCCCTCCTCTCCATGCAACGTGTGTTTGCATGACTTAGACGGCTGTCCTATAGATGTCCGAGTTTAAGATATATTCAGGTCAATGTGAGTGGTATGAACTGTCTAGATTTGTGATGGATTCTGGAGATTTGCTGCAGAATTGGTGTACTGAATGTTTAATGGGTGAAGTCTCCAGGGCAAGGAGATTTGCATACTAATTGTGTCAGATGTGCAAAACCCAGGAATCTCACTGAATCGGGGTGGATTTTTGGGGCACGTTGGCAGTTGGTAGCCTGGTACACATGCTGCGGCCATGAAGACCGCCAGTGAGCCAGCAGTGGGGTTGGGATGTGGGTGTGGGGATCTATCTGGTTCACTGACTGGCTCACTGGCGGCCATGAACACATGCTGCGGCCGGTAGAAGGATATACTTCTTCTGACTTTTCATGACTCTGATCGCCGCTTGCAGCAATGGATCAGCTTCTTTTTTGATGATCGACTGCATCTCTTCAGAGTACAAACCTGCCCAATAAGATATTAACGAGACATCATAACAGATAATATCACAAAGATGATGAATACATTTTTTTATCAAAACTTGCATCAACTTTTTTCTCAGGCCGCCCAGCATACAGCTGCCGGACCCAAAGCATAAACTTTCTCACCACCTGAAAGAGCTTTTTTAATCCAGATCCAATATTGCAAGGCATTATTCAGTATATATGCATACCCAAAGAAGTTAGCAATCACACCCCATACAACTCCCATAACAGCACAAGTAAAAAGTAAATGATCAGTACTCTCAATTTGATCACAGTAAGAGCATGAGATATCCTTGCCAGTTTCTTTTGCCCATGTTTTCCTTAGACGCTATAGCATCATGCCCAATCATCCAAAGGAAATTGTTTATTTTAGGTGGTATTTTAGCTTTCCAAATATGTATGCCTAGATTGATCACAAGTCAATTTGTTATACACTGGTTTTACAGTGGAAGAACCAGATTTACTCCAAAGCCACACTGGCTTATCTTCCCTATCCATCAAACTTAACCTATTCAATCGTTCTACCAACTCATACCACTGCCCATGCAATCTACTAGGAAAAGATCCTCTAAACTCAAAACACCAGTTCACAGCTGCACTTTGTGACACAGTAATATTCTTGTCAACACACCATTCAAATATCAAAGGGTAGGTTTTGTATAAAGATCTGTCCTCAATCCAAGCATCTATCCAGAACAGTATTTTTTACCATTTCCCAATTTATATTTTGAGCAGTTTTTGTGATCATATAAATAGTCATCACATATATAAAAAAAAGGTCATCACAGAGTTGTATACGTAGCTACTTGTAATAAAGTTGCTACACGAATACTTCCTCCGTATCAATTTGTTTGTCATTATGACAAACTTTATTAGTTTCTTTCTAGTTCTTTTGATTGTCGTACAATTATTTCAAAACAAAGGTAGTACTGAATAGTGCAGTGCAAAACCCCAACAAATGAGTAAGGCTGCGAAGAGTCTGTAGAGCAGACGCCGGGACATCCATGCCTCCTGATCAGCACGCCCCAGGGCGGCACTGCAGATGTTCGCACGTTCAATGCATCGGGGGCTCCTGTGTAGAAGGCGAGTACCCCTCGCGTAGGAGAAGTAGACGGAGCCGTCGTGCAGCTCGGCGCACACGTGGTCCGCGGCGCCCTGCATGACGGGCCAGTGCGGTGCCATCTCCGACGAATAGTTGTCGAGAAGCTCCTCGGTGCCGACGATCTCCAGCCGCCGGAGCGGGAACGGCGGCTGCTGCTTCCGTTCATGAAGCCATCGCGGGAGCTCCACCGCGTGCTCGTGGAGGTGCAGAGAGCGCAGCAAAGGGACATCCTCAACGGCGTTGAGGTGAGGGCAGCCGGCGATCTTGAGGTCCTCGAGCTTGCCGAGGTTGGAGATTGTCTGGAGCGCGCGGCAGGTGCCCACTTGGAGGGCCTTGAGAGCATGCAGGTCCTTAATCTTCATTAGCTCTCTTGCCCGCCGTATACTCCCTCCGTTTCGTTTTAATTGTCGTTAGGACAACCTTCGTTAGTTCATTTCTAGTTCATTTGGTTGTCTGAAACGACAATTATTTCAGAACGGAGGGAGTATTCAAGCTGGCCAGCGCCGTGCAGTGCTGCAGCCATGTCGGAAGCTCGGTCAGCTTCGGGCAGTCGGAGAGCTGGAGACTGCCGAGCACAGGCATGTCCCGCGGCTCAAGGCCCCACCATATCTGCATGTTCCCCATCTCCCTTACCGTCAGCTGCTCCAGTCGCGGAAACGCCACCGTGTGTCTTGGCACACCCCGGAGTTCATGGTCTATCTCGGACAAGGCACTGAAGCCTGCAACGGCTAGGAACTTGAGTTGCTTCATTCCACCCAGGGCTGGCAATTGCTGGCACCGGGAGCATCCTTCAAGGGTCAGCCGCTGCAGCGCTGTGAGATGAGAAGATGACATCCAAGGCGGAAGCTCGCTGTCATAAACATTAGCTAGCTTCAACGAGACAAGGCTTTGAGGGGGCTGGAGCGCAGCAAGGACGCCACGTATACTCTCAGCAGCATCTGCTTCAGACGGCTGGCCAACAGGGGTGATGCAACACAGCTCCAGCTCTTTGAGACGGACCATGTCGTCAAGAAGTAGCTCAGGTGCCACCTGGCTGCTTGTGCTGCTGCCAAGCTTTAATATCTGGAGGGTCGTAAGCTTATCCAGCTGCTTCAGCTCCATGAATGTCCAACCATGGCTGCTGCTGCGAGTACCAGTGGAAGCACTGCTGACTGAAAGAAACCCTTGGAAGGAATTTAATTCCCTCAAGTTGAAGAGCCTGAACTGGACCTCCTGTAACTTTGGAGTCCCCGATATGTCGAGGCTCCTCAACTGCTTCAAACGGCCAATACCCGACGGCAGAGACTCGAGATAGCGACAGTTTTTAAGGATCAAGAACTGAAGCATCACTAGATTCCTGACCTGCCGGGGAAGTTTCCTTATCCTCGTGTTGGAAAGGTTGAGGTACCTGAGCTGCAATAGATTCCCCAGTCTTCTACTGACGGCCTCAACCTGTGTGTCCCTAAGATCCAGAACTCTAAGGCTGGTGAACTTTCGACAGATGACACTGATTGCTGATGGAATGGTACCAGCAGTGTTGCCCCGTGTGCTTGAACTCCCAAACACCATGAGTGTCCGCAGGCTCGTGATGTCTTCCGGGATGTCACGGATCGTATCAATATCTGTAGCGCATAGACGCCACACCTTGAAATCGCCACCAATGTTGCGGACATCACCGACGTAGTTCTCGTCCTGCGACCGGTAGATTGCATACGATCTCAAGAGAGTCGGCATGGTTGCACAGCTGCCATCTATGGTCGGTAGTAGCAGGCTCCTACTCACCAACTCGGCATAACATCTTCGGCCGTCTTCCTCCGGATCCAGGTGTTGTGTTCCTTCGATGATTCCTTCAGCGATCCACTGTTGCACGATGTACTTCTCCTCGATGACAGAACCTTCTGGGTACAAGGAGCAGTAAAGGAAGCATCGCTTCAGGCGATACTCAAGGTCCATGTAGCTTGCATCAATGCTCCTTCGGATCTCCTTATATGTGGCGATGAAATCATGGGACAGCTCAGTTTCCCAATCGCTCACCTGGTCCATGAACCTCAACTTGTACCCAACTACTTTGAGCGCCAGTGGGATGCCACTGCACTTGCGCACGATCCTTTTCCCAACGTCCTGGAAGTTCCCAACATCCAGGTCCTTGAGCTGAGCCATCCTCCAGAGGAGCTCCCACCCGTCGTCTTCATCCAGGGTACTAATGCGGTGGCAGCACGACCATGCGTCAACCCCCATGTTCCTTGCGATGTCCCAGTTGGGTGTTGTCACCACAACCCTGACACCACGGTTGTTGATGGAAGAACGCTGCTGCATCAGTAGGAAGTCCCAGCCCTCCATGTCCCACATGTTGTCGATCACCAACAGGCTCTTTGGCCTCATCAAATGTTGCTGGATCAGCTCCTTCTGTTGTGCAGTTTCTGAAGAGGAGGCAGTGTTGTCCATATTGTCACCCGACCAAATGTCCAGTCTCCCAGTGCCGCTAGAGACATGCACCCATAGCCTCCTCTGAAATTGGCCCCGCAACGCATTATATATCTTCCGTGCCATAGCGGTCTTGCCCACTCCAGGTGCTCCTGCTATCGCGAAAAGGACTTGGTTACCGCCGTCAGCCCCCCTCTGCAGCAGTCGTTTCATGTGATCGTTGCAGTCACTACTGATGGTGCTGCCTACCAAGTTGTGCTCGCCGTAGCCCGGGCCAATAATCGTTCTTCTCCATGTTGATCCATTTTGGTACCTTAAGGCTAGTGCCTCCAGGTCCTGGACCAGCTCTTTTGATGCGCTCATACCCTGCAGTCTTTTGTTCAGTTCCTCAATGCGCTTTGCAGTGTCGCGCCTGAGATCCAGTTCTTTGCAACTCCTGCACATCGGCAAGCCCCTCCATTCCTGTAATGAGAACAACAGTCTTCAGTCTATAAAAGTTTATTTTTTGCAAAAAGAGTCTAAGTATGTAATTAATAAATATTTTCCCCTCTTGCATAATCTGCTAGAGATTTACCTGGAATGTCAGCAACAATTGGTTCATGATGCTTGCATGCGATTGCATTGGATGTCTCCTGACCTGGATGATAAAATACAACAAGACAATTAATACTATTAGTAATTACTCCGTGCTTAATCCTAGTAACCTTGCAAAGAATATTAAACGGTAATGCAATGACTTGCCACGGAACTAAAACCCTATGGGTGCCCGGAGGTCTGTGGAAGAACTATACAAAAAAACTATTTACCTGTACTCGTGATGTGTGTAGCATGCTCGTTTTAATTTTGAATCTGTCAATGACATTTTCTGCCTCGTAGGCAATATCTGTCAACCTCTTGAGTGGTATGATAGTGGCCTCAGAATGAGCAATAATAGTTGTCCAATCTGAACGACTGAGTTCATGTGTGATACTTTGAAGGCTCTGCTTCATCTTGTTGATCTCATCTTCTACACCCAACACCCTTGCGATCTCATTATTGGCGAAACTCCCAAATAATGTAATTACTTCCTTCACGAGACCCCCAATAACTGCTGTCTCCATGGTATATGTATATGTTGCTATGAAATTTTTTACGTCCTCCTAGACTCTTGTCCTGCGAAGAATGTATGTTAAAACTTAAAAGTGGTCATGTTTCACGTGCTAGAAGCCTAGAACCATGAACACTGCGCGACATTGCCCCCACTGCCCTTGGTTTTGTACATGTTGGATGGCGCCCATGAAGAGAATATAAGATCATGGCCTGAAAGGCCAAAAGTGGTTTCATACAAATGAAATTGTAGGTGTTAAGGTACTATGCTGACCGGTTGCACCCAAAAGCTTAAGCTGATGAGGTATGGCAGACAATTCACTTATATTTTAACACTCCCCCTCACGTGTAGGCTCTTTTGGGCTGCATACGTGGAATAGGAGTCGACTGCAAATTTTTTAATAAATTTCGCCCGCCAGGATTTGAATTTGAGACATCTGGCTCTAATACTATGTTAAGCTACTATGCGCTGACCAGTTGCATCAGAAAGCTTAAGCTGATAGAAAAGGGTATGCAATTCACTTATACACTCCAACACTCCCCCTCACATGAGGCACTCTTAGTCCTCTAACGTGGAAAATAGGAGTGGACTTTCGTCCGCCAAGATTCGAATTCGAGACCTTTGGCTCTGATACCATGTTAAGCTACTATGTGCTGATCGGTTGCACCCAAAAACTTAACCTGATGAGGGATGGTAGACAATTCACTTATATTTCAATAGTATGTCTTATATTTCAATAGTATGTCCTGCTGCTCTGAAAGGTATAGTACTCAAAATATAGCATATACATGCAATTTGTCCACATCTACAATGGTAGCTAGTAGCAACGTAAATGAAACTTCATTATATTATTTGTTGCATTCTTTTAAACACCATATGAATCATTTAGTGAGGTTGTGTCCATTCCTTTGCGGGTGCAGAAGCTGGAATTCGTTTTCCATTATCTAAAAAAATATGAATCATTTAGTTATCCAAACAGCATATGATCATATATTCAAGTATGAGCTGCATAGGTGTACACTGGTAAGTAAAGAAATGAGAATGACACCGTGAAATGCTGCATATTCAAAGATGAGCTGGAGCATACTTTCATCACACTTGAACAGGCATTATTTGACTACCTACAACACTCAGGCTCATAATGCTATTGGGATTTGGCAAGGGTCTCAACCATCAGGAACCTTCAGCAATTCATGCTGATCTGCTTCATCTTAGCAGGCCAACCACTTGGTTTCAAATTAGCAGAAGAACCTATCCTTGGACTAAAATGTTAAGAAATTTGGGTGAGAAGATAACATACAGAGAATGAATTGGATTCTTAATTTAATATCTTCAGAACAGAACTGCCTCGAGCAGAGAGTAACATTAGGGAGGTGGCAAGCATATGCTTATAGATCAAACACGTGCTCAATTAATTCCATGAAATTCGTGAATAATAACTGAATTGTCAAATTGGCTTGACATTATTTAAAGTAAATGGATATTATCAAGGGACAATTGTGATTTAACCCTTGTTTTAAAGTTCAATTGTGATTTTACCCTCCAAATTGGAACTTTGTGAATTTGCCCCCCCCCCCCCTCTTTTTAAAACGAAGCTACCGTTTGTCCCTGGTTTGTAACACTGTTAGTTTGGCTAGGTTCAAATAATTTAAAGAAATAAAATAAGGAATTATAATTTTAAAAAAGACTATAATACTCTTATGTGAAATTTATTGTACAAATACAAATTAAAGTAGGGGTAAAATCACAAGTGCATTTTAGTCCTTTTTTGTCATATTTAACAACGTTAGTACCCATTAACGGAATAGGGGTATATTTTGCCTTCGTTTCAAAAAATCAGGGGTAAATTCACAAATTCTAAATTTGGAGGATAAATTCACAATTATCTTTCAAACTAGGGGCAAAATCACAATAGATGATTTTGCTTCACAAAGATTTATTTATGAAACAGAATAGAGAAAGAAAGTGATCCTACGGGGTGTTGGACCTGCAGCGACAATACTGCAAAACAAATTGGTTATTTTTGTGATAGGTCCAATATTATTTTTCGTGGCAGTAAAGAGAAATGGTGGTGTTTTGAACAGGCTACAAAGAAAATTTTATAGAAGCAAATGAATGTCAAAGATCATTTTCCTAGGTGATCTGACATTAAATAATTTGCTCTTTCTGCTGGCTAATAAGGAAAGATGCTTGTTGCTCCTAGGGTTGAATTGAAGTATAGTCAAGAGTCTGAGAAATGGCAGTAAGAAAACATGGAGATGAACCGAATTGCAAGGCATGCTCAAGCACCATGATCAAAGCAGCAGTAATCAAAGGCTACATGCATAACTAAGTGTTATTGCTACAAAGACTAAGGGGGGAGGGGTATGGCTCTTCTTGATCTGCAATAGCTTGCTGCCAATTCACCTCTTATGAATATTGGGTCTTTTTATTATTGGGGAGGCCGGATGCCTCTATAAATAGATGTACAGGGATAACAATATGCGAATAAGTCTCTAATACATTATCTAATATAATATTACTATTATATCCCTAACCCCCCTCAAACTCAAAGTGCATCAAGAACATTGAGTTTGAAGAGATAAAAACATGTTGAAGCCACAAAGATGATCCTTGGTGTCACTGAGCAGAACGTCGAAGTAGATGAAGCAGCAAAACTGGAGCCGACAAAACTGGCAGGCGAAGAAGGGGGGTGGCGAAGAAGCGGCGACCGCGATGGACAAGGATGAACGATCGCGACCATATGCACATGGCTTGGGAAGGTGCATCGAACCAAGGTGCAGATCTGCACCAGAGAACAGATCACGTGGACCTGTGATGCTTCGTGGCTCCGTGGGGCATGGCTAGACGAGGAACCCAGCCAACGAGGATGGCGAGAAGCGGGGCAGGCAGCTAGAGCAGCAGTCCGGCGCAGCGGACGGCACAGGAGGACGACGGAATCCACCGGCGGCGGCGGGATCGATCGGCAAAGCACCGCCGCCACCGGAAAATAAAATTAGAGTAGATCTAAAACCTAAGCTTTGATACCATGTTATAAATATTGCATCTTTTTATTATTGAGGAGGCCGGATGCCTCTATAAATAGATGTACAGGGATGACACTATGCGAATAAGTCTCTAATACATCATCTACTATAATATTACTATTATATCTCTAACATCACCAAATGGCAATAGGTCTGTACTTTAAAAGACAAACTCAGGAAATTTTTTAAATCAGTGGAAGCCTGTGTTTATTTCTTTGACAATGCCTTGTTCAAATAATAAGATCACCTAGATGAATGAGAGCAATGGTACTAAGTAGAAACAGTAATTTCTGCTACTTTCACATTTCATCAAACAGGTCAGGTGCTGGAAGGTAAATGGAGAAAGTCACTGTGCATTTACCATTTCATTATCAAAAGCTGCCTGTCTGGTTACCTACACTTTCCCTGCATCATGTATGTGGAGCTGTGAATGCACAGACGCGGAGCTAGAATCGGGAGTTAGCAGCAGCAGGGGGAAGGTTTGCATCTTCCCTTTGAGCAATTGCTGCCCCCCTCCCCCCATGAGGCGAAGTTGACCGTCTGCAAGCATGTGCGTGTCCCTGAACTTGGCAAGCAACTCGGCTATGTGCTAGTCGCCGCCAGCCCTCGCACCATAGCGGTGTGGGCGACAAGGCTCGCCTTGCATTTCGTCGAACATGTCTCACGCGTGTGAGTGGGATGCCGTGGGCAGGTTCACGAGCTACCCCACCACGTCCCAGTGGAGAGGGATATCATCGTTCCTTCCGGTTGCCTTGTGCTTTCCCCACTGGTCCTAACAAAGCGTCAGCGCGGTGTAGGAGATGGAGTTGCCCATCGGCGCCGAACGCAGAGCCAAACAAGCGAAGGAGGCACTGCGAGGTAAGCACGCCGGCCAGATCCGCCGGCGCCATCGCGGATGCGCAGGGGACGACGACGCTGCCTTTACATATCGGTGCGCGGATGGCTTGCACGCAAAGGGTGAGGTGAAGTGGCGCGCCGAGGAGGAAGGCGGACGGGAAGCAGGCGGAAGGGCAGCGACCATGGCGACACCATAGGGCGGGGCGCCCGACTGAAGGACCAGGGGAAGAACCCGTGGCAAAACCCGAAACGAACCCAAATTTGCGGTGAATTCGGCCAAGTTTCGGTTTTCAAATCTGTTTAATTTAGTAAACATAGTTTATTCAGTTTCTAGTTGTGGTTAACCTACTACTAGCCGTCGCCAATTATTATGGCTTTATTGGCGACAGTTGGTCAGGCCGTTGCCAATTATTATGGCCTATTGCCGACAGCCAAGTACCAGAAACTATCGCCAATAAGGAAGGTAAGTTTTTTTTTAAAAAAAAAACTAGAAAATATTGTCCTGGCTTCGAGGCCAGCCTAGACTTGATGGCCAACTCACACAGACATATAAACAAATTCACACCGTCAAAATTGCATTTCATCATATTGCATTTCATTCAAATTGCATTTCATTCAAAATTGCATGTCATTCACATTGCATTTCAATCACATGGAGGGAGGGAGGGTGGGGTAGGGGGGCTCGGCCATGGGAAGCTCGGGTGGGGGGAGGGGGTCGACCATGGACACAAGGGGGGGGGGGGGGGGGGGGGGCTCGGGTGGAGAGGCGGTGGGGCGGCGGGTAGGATGGCTGTCGGCCATGGATGCTCGGGTGGGGAGGCGGTGGGAGGATGGATGTCGGCCATGGAGTCTCAGGTGGGAGGGTAGAGGAGGGGGAGGGAGAGAGGAGGGGGTTACTTATGGACCAACAGCGGGTGACGGCGAAATGTGGAGGCACGCGGCGGTGGTGAAAACTCGGAGAAGGCGCAAAGTGAGGGGAGGAAGGCGTCGAGCTCGCTAAATAGCAACAATGAACGACAGTTAGGGTCACCATCGCTCATAATCTAATTCTCTACAGAAAACGGGCAAACGACCGTCAGTTTGCAATAAGATTGTTGGGGCCATCAGACTTAATAAATGAAAAGCGTTGGTTTTTAGCACCCGACGGTTATATTTTTAGGAGCGTCGACTGGCCGCCGGTCTTAATTAATATGTCAGCTTGAATTAAAAGACCGACAGTCTTAAACCTAAAGCCATCGGCCTCACATCAAAAACCGACGGCTCTAATATGGCCGTCGGTTGTCGGGGTGCGATCGACAATTTTCACGTCGGCCCGATCTAGCAGTCAACACGGATCCCATGGTTGGACCGTTATGGCCGTCGGGTCCCAAGATTGGACCGACGGTTTTAAGCTAGAGGCGTCGGGCGACCAACAATCGACGGCTCTAAGTGGGCCCGACGCACGCAATGCATTAAACCCTAACTCCCGCCCGCCGCTTTTCACTCCCTCTCGCTCGTGCGCCCGCGCTCCTCACTCCCGCCCGCCGCCCGTGCGCCTTGTGCTGCCCTCTGCTCGCGCGCTGCTGCCCTCCACCCGCGCACTGCCGCCCTCCGCCTGCGCGCCGTTGCCCTCCAGCCCCCCCGACCCTCGCGCGCCGCCGTCCTCCAGCCCTCCAGCGCACGCCCGCCCTCCAGTGCCAGCCCCTGCGCACCCGAGCTAGAGCCTGCCGCCTCACCAAAAAAATCGGGCAATGTAAAATCTAGCTATTTATATCATTTCTAGCTATTAGTTGATTTTTCAATGTATGTTTCTAGATTTAGTTGCATTTGTAGCTATTAATTAGTTGAATTTATAATGCATGTTTCTAGCTATTATTTGCATTTCTAGTTATTAATTAGTTGAATTTCTAATGTATGTTTCTAGCTATTTGTTGCATTTATAGCTATTAGTTGAGTTAAAATGTATATTTGAAATGTATTTTAACATATATTTTCAGCTATTAGTTGCAAACCGAAAAGTTGAGTTAAAATGAATTTCTAATGTATGTTTGTTGAAAGAGTAACATATATAAATTTAATTAGCATATGTTAGTTTGAATAATGTATGTTAAACGATAAAATAAGTGGTGGGTGATAGCATAATTCATTGATTCTTTTCTTCCTAGACTCTTATTACAAAATTTCGGTTATTCTTTGTGTGTTATGTTCACTAGGTAATGTAGAGTGAGTCTCCGTATTGTCATCCATGAAAGAATGATACATCTCATATATAGTTATATGGTTTGTGTGCATTATCTATTAGTTTTTTTTACATTTTCTGCTTCGAAGGTATAAGCTAAAAAATGAGTGACGATCGTAAAACGATGTATAATGGTTGGAGTTCAACTGTTGTATAATGGTTGGAGTTCAACTGGTGTGCACACTATGGAATGGGCTCGTATCGCGAATGTTTTCATTAACCAAGCCTTTGCTAGTGGTGCTCATCTTGCGAAGTGTCCGTGTAGCAAGTGTCAGAATCGTCGACATCTAGATAAGGACGAAATTGAGTTGCACCTTTGCAAGCACATGATTTTATGTCCGACTACCTAGTATGGCACGAGCATGGGGAGATTGTTCATGACAATCAGCCAGACACAAACGAGTATGATGATCGAATAGATGAGATGTTAGCGGGCGTTGGTAGAGAGTACGAAGAGCGGTCAACACCGGAGGAGGTGAAGGAGTTTTACGACCTTCTTGCCGCCTCAGGTGAAAAAGTGCATGAGGGACCAATGTGACTGTTCTGTAGGTGGTGACAAGACTTATGGCAATGAAATCTAAGTTCAATTTTGCAAACAATTGCTATAATGATATCTTGAAGCTGATTAGTGATCTCCTTCCATATGGGCATAAAATGTCGGCAGACATATACCACTATAAGAAGCTTTTTAGCGATCTGGGCATGAACTATAAGAAGATTGATGTGTGCGATAATAATTGCATGTTGTTTTGGAAGGAACACATGAACGATACCCATTGTATGCATTGCGATGCATCTAGATATGTCAAGGTTCTAAACGATGATGGAGAGAAATAACTACAAAAGTACCAATTAAACAGCTTCGGTACATGCCTATCACATCAAGGCTAAAACAGTCGTTCATGTCCCAAGAAACAGCGAAGCAGATGAGGTGACATTCTGAAGTGATACGTGAGACCGATGACAAAGATATTATGACGCATCCTTCTGATGGCGCGGCATGGCAAGCTCTAGACTGTTTTGATCTAGAGTTTGCAAGAGATCCCAGAAATGATCATCTTGGGTTGTCAACAAATGGTTTCACTCCTTTCAGCACCAGTAGCAGCCCATACTCTTGTTGGCATGTATTTATCATGCCATACAATCTTCCTCCCAATATCTGCATGAAAGAAGGATACATATTTCTCACGGCTATCATTTCTGGCCCTAAACATCCTGGGAAGAAAATCAATGTGTTTATGAAGCTGATGATTGAAGAGCTGAAAGAGTTATGGCATGGTGTAAAGGCATATAACAATCATCTGAAATGTGAATTTACCTTACGTGTCGCGTATCTATGGTCAATCCATGATTTGTTGGCATATGGCATTCGAGCTGGTTGGTGTGTTCACGGACAATTGTGTTGTCCCATCTGTATGTCCGACATCGATGCAATCAGGTTAAAGTATGAAAAAAAGTCAGCTTCTTTGATTGTCATCGACGATTCCTTCGTTCAAACCATCCTTTTAGGAGTGATACACAATCATTCCAGAAAGGCAAAACAGTTAGCTTTTACCGCACAACATATATTTGATGCACCAGGAGCGTAATGTGGTTGAAAACATCATAAACATGTGTTTTGATTTCACCGATCAAACCAAAAATAATATGAATGCGAGGAAAGACTTAGCTGATCTTTGTGATCGTCCTGAGTTTGAGATTATAACTAATACAAGTGGAAATGATAGTAGGCCACGAGCTCCTTATTGGTTCAAGCCAGAAGAAAGGAGACAAATACTTACTTAGTTGAAGACATTGAAGTTTCCAGATCGCTATGTAGCTAACATAAAATAATGTGTTAACCTTAGTACCGGTAAACTAAATGGGCTGAAGAGTCATGATTATCACATTATGATGGAGAGACTTGTACTCGTAATGTTCCGTGGCTACTTCAAACCTGATTTGTGGAAGATATTTGCTGAATTTAGCTAATTTTATAGGCAGATATGCACTAATACAATGTCGAAGAAGATGATGCGACAATGGGAAAAAGAAATCATTGTGCTTGTATGTAAAATGGAAAAAGTTTTTCCACTTGGTTTTATGAATGTTATGCAATATTTGTTGGTGCATTTATCTTATAAAGCATTGGTAGCGGGTCCTGCATAGTTCAGGTGGATATATAGTCAAGAAAGGGAATTGAAAAAACTTAGAGCTACAGTGCACAACAAGGCAAGAGTTGAGGGGTGTATTGCAGAGGCACTTGCAGCTAAAGAGATTACAAAATTCTCTATGAAATATTTCTCACATGCCAAGAATGTGAATGCATCTAAGATACGATATCATGATGTAGAAGAGCAACATATTACTGAGCTTAAGATTTTTAATTGGAAGGGTAAAGGTGTTGGAGTTGCCACTTCTCATCATATTTCAGAGCAAGAGAGGAACTACACCATGCTTTACATATTTTTAAACATGGAGGAAGTGTTACCATATTTTGAAATATTTGACAAGTCGTATTGGACATCTTCTCGAAGACCTACACAAAGTCAATTGGATAAGATGCGTCAGGATGACATAAATGTTGGGCTAAGCTTTGTGGCATGGTTCCGTGAACATGTAATGTTTCTATCCGTCTTTTTTCTTCAATCATAGTTCACATGCTTATCGTAAGATGCTAACTTTATCTATTTATGTAGTGTATGCAAGATCACAACATCTCAGATGACTTGCGACAGATTTCGCATGGTCAATTGAAAGCAAGAGAATTTAACTGATACGATATCAACGGATACTTTTTCGTACGACAAGTTTAGAAGCAAGCCGCCCACTTGCAGCCACATCAAACAGTGGAGTAATGATAACGGTAGCGGAGCGTAGTGGAGAAGTTAATGCTTACTACGGTGTTCTTCAAAAAAATAATTGAGTACACATTTGGCGGTTTGAAAGAACTGAAGCTTGTGATTTTAGACCATCAATGGTTTGATCCAACATCGAGCATGCGAGTCAGAGCAGGGAAGAGACTCAAGTTCGAACACGAGAGACTGTACGATTGTGGCGGTCTTTGGGCGGTCCTCCTATGAGGGTGGTGATGAGGGGGATGACGAAGGTAGCGATGATGAAGAGGGCAATGATCTCGAGCGATAGGAGGTTGGCAAGACTTGTGGAGCTAGCTGAGGCAGGTCAGCCGCTCGCTCGATGCCCCTTCAGGTACTATTTCGGATTAATTGATAAGCTATCTTTTATCTTTGTTTTATTGTTAACTAATTAACTAGTATTGTTTGTACAGGCTACAGAGGCACCTTTTATGTACTCCAAGCGAAAGCTTGGATGAGCGGATAGTTATAAAGCCGAAGGGCACTAGGTGCTGGATCAAGGTTAATTGGAATGGCAGGAGGCATCAACGAGTAGTTGACACAGAGCTGGGAAACACCATCCAGTTTTGCTTCCCCGGGATGGTTGTGCTGGACGGTCAAAGAATTACCGCACATAGTTGGGATCACTATGCGCTGAAAGAGTATGCCCCTGCGGGTACTTGTCAGAACACAGTTTGGGATATGTTTTGGGTAAGTGTATCCATAGTCCTTCAATTATATTACATCTTGTTCTGATTGACATAAATTGTTGTTTGTATACAGTGTGTGTTTCGTTTGCAGTAAGATGACAGTGAAGCATATGCAAGAGTGATTTTCCATGAGTCAGTGAAAAGGTGCACAAATGACTCCTTCTCCGATATTTGAATCAAAGTTGTGATTGTGTACCACAAGACTAAGTTGTTCACACGAATATCAAAAAATAAAGCAGCCAAATTACATCTAACTAAGGAGGAGCACTAAGATAGCAGCGTGGATTGGATAAGTGTCAATTCGGAAGCTTGGGAATGGTTAAGTGAGTACTGGGCATTGGAGGAGTTCAAAGTAACTTCGGATAGAAACCGAAAAATCGGACGAGCAAGTCTGGAAACCATTACTATGGGTCGGATGGACATACGCGGATGGAACAAATAATGGTATCAATTCTTAAAATCATACTTAGATTGTTTCAAATAATTGTATTGATTAAACTTCAAATTTTGTTATTGCAGCAAGCTGAAACTGGTGTCACTCCTAGCTTTTTTGAGGTTTACCTTAAGGGGGGTAGATGTCCATATCCAAATCGCCCGGAGCAATTATGTGACGAGGCAACAACACAAAAAGTGGTAAGTACGATCTATCCAAGTCATTTTATCTTTTATAATATCTACTCATGAACTCATTGTATCCTCGCAAACAAAATATATTGAGTGCATCAGAAAAAATCATGGAGATGACGCGCATTATGTAAGAGCGTCGTTGGATGTGGGTGTGGCGTACGAAGCCGGTGGAGGTGTACCGCATGGGAGGTGTGTAAAGACAATGATGTTTCTAACTTAATGAATGTCGATTTATCGCACTTGTGTCTTTTGGAGACTTGAGTTGGGCGATGGGTATGTGCAGTATGAGGCCTATGTTAGGCGACGACACTCTCGTGCTAGTTCTAGTATGTACCGATCTACTGTGGAGGCAGATGCATTAAGAGAAGAACTGAGACGCACTCAGGAAGAGATTCTGACGCAGCTGCAATAGCAACAGCAGCAACACCAGACAAAGATGCAGATGCAGATGCAACAGGTGCATCAACAGATACAAACAACAGATAAAGTAACATATGCAGTATTTGTATATGACATAGGTAACATGTAATATTAAAAATTGAGCTATTTATATGATTTTAAAATGTTTCACTTAAGATCTCACAAATAATTTACTTGATGCAATTCTTAGATCATGGTAGCACCGATTCTCCATTAGGCACACCACAACCACCTCAGTTTTACATGATATCGCAGGTATACTTGTCTGTTTGATTCAAGTTAGAATACTGTTTACTATATATGTTAAATTAATTTAATTGAATATCTTTACTTGATGCAGTTTTTTGCTCAAGGTGGTATGACTCGTATAATGCAGCTAGGACAACATATTGCCTCCTCGACACAGGTATCACCACATATCTTATTACATTGCGTTATAATACAAAATTCTAACCATATGTATAACAGGGTTCTCAGAGTAGTCAACTATTTGTTCCACAACCTCAAAGATTTATGTCGTTGTTGGCTCCTAGATTGCAGCCGTATCTAGTTGTTCTACCACTGATGCCTTTTACTCCGGGACAGACTCAACCATCAACAACTCCAGCCGTAGCGGTATGGCTTCTAAATCGTTATTTCTCATAAAAACATAGGTTAATTTGAATAATACTTAGCGACTTTGAGTCAAATTAGCATATTTGTGAGTTTTGTAACAAATAAGTCAATTAGCACATTTTAGAGAGATTAAGACACTCGAATTATAAGTATAAATGCAAAGTGTAAGACTGATCGCAGTGGGCGACTCTAAACGGCCCGCTATAACAATTTTAGCGGTCGAAGCCACTATTCACACCCACACCAACACCTCTATCACGACCTCTATACTAGCGGGCGCTACAGATCATCGCTAAAACTGGAGGTGAACCGTAGCGTCCTCCAAAGCGGCGTTGGTTGGTTCCCGGCCGCGGAAGCTTTCGGACGGCACGCCTGCTAGCTTGCTCCCTCTCTTCTCCGACATGCGGCCCTCGGAGATGGACGTGGCGGCCCTCGGGGATGGACGAGGAGGCACGCGATGAGCGGGGAGGGCGATGCGGAGAGGTGGGGGAGACACTCGGGGGCGAGTGTGGCGGCCATCAACGCGGGGACGAAGCGGGGAGGTCGATGCGGGATGGCTGCAGAGGAGAGGACCGAGATGTTTGGCCGCAATCACCGCGTCGCAAGGCAGCATCCAGGCCGACGCCGGCAACAAGGCAGCATACAGGCTGCAGCCGCCCCCGGAGAACAACCGGTTCAGCGTCATGGCTGGCGGCCATCGGTGCAGGAGCGAAGCGGCGAGGTCGACGCGGGAGCCGGGAGGCGGCGCTCGGAGGCGAGCGTGGCGGCCGCCGACGCCGGATCTGAGGCGAGGGCGGCACTCGCCATGGGGGAGAGCGAGGAGGAGGCGACGGGTAGGATGACGATTGCGTGCAGCACAGGCTTGGGCGGCGCGGACGCCTTAAGGGTGGCGCAGCGCAAGCTCGGCTGGCGCGGTAGGGAGGCTCGGGCCGTGTGGGAGTGACGCGGTTGGTGGAGATCGAGCTTTGGTGAGAAGAAAGAGAGAGAGGCGGGGAGGATGAGGCTGGAGGTGGAAGAACATTGACTTGCAATGCTTCTGGAGATGAGTGAGCAGATAATAAAGAGAGAAATAATAGGAAAAATAAAGCCGATGCTTCTGGAGAAAAGGACCAGTCTTGGAGAGAATAAAAACATTGGAGGAGAATGGAAAAATAATGGAAAATAAAGAATAAGGAAAAAGTAAAAAAATACAAAAGAGATATATGACCGAAGATGAAAGGGAAGAAAATAAAAAAGTTGTTGTGTGATATAATATAAAATAGGTATTAGTTGATATAGAGGTCCGATTTAGAGGTGAACGAGCGAGGAGAAGAAAACTGTAAAGCATAGAATCTTTTAGGGGTCGCTGTAAAAAGTGATATAGAGGTCTGATTTACAAAGGTTCACGAGTGCGAGCAGTCTAACTTGTATTTGTTTCATGCAGGGTTCCGATCATCTGCAAAGTTGCGATGATTTTCTGAATTTGAACGAGGCTGGTGCGAGTGGCGAAGGTTCAAACATGGATGTGTGAATGCCGTTTTCATTATCACTTTGTAAACTTCAATTTAAATGTTGTGCAGTTTTTAAACATTTGACTTTCGTTTATTGTCTGCTGCTATTGTGAATTTGTTCTGTGATGCTATTGTGAATCTGTGGATTATTTATGTGCTGCTGTTGTGAATTTCTGTATTTGTATGAGCTGCTGTGAATTTTTGCTGCTGTGTGAGCTGCTGCTCACTGGAGGCTCCCCAGCCGGGGAGGCAGAAAATGCCGATTATTTTTAGAAAATTTAAAATATAGGCGTCGGTTTTCAGCGTGGCCGATGGTCTTATATGCCGTAAGACTGTCAGTCTCCACGCTGGCCGACTGTCTTATGGGTCATAAAGGCATGGGGCAGAGTGCACAACCGACGGACATATGTCGTAAGACCGTCGATCTCCACGCTGGCCGACGGTCTTACGGGCCATAAAGGCATCGAGCCGAGTGCATAGCCGACGGACATATGCCCCATAAAGGCGTCGGAGTGGAGGGGGGGGGGGGGGGTGGAGGGCCTAGCCGACGGTTTTAATGCACTTAAAGGTGTCGGGCCTTTGGCCGACGGCTCTAATATTTATGAGCGTCGGGCCGACGCCCATATCAGTTAAAAATGTCGAATCTAAGTCGTTGGGTATGAATGTCGATGGACCGACAGTTATAACTTATGAGTGTTGGTTTTAGGAGGCTACCGACGGCTATATGGCCGACGGCCTTTTGCTTGATTCTTGTAGTGATTGGCGACTGCACACTGTCGCTCATAAGCTAATTGGCAATGGTTTAGGTCTACCGTCGCCTATTATGGCTTGGGTGGGCCTGGTCTTCGACCGTATTGAGGACAACCCTTATTGGTGACAGTGGGCCGTCGCTCATAAACTTATTGGCGACGGCCCTAGGTTAACCATTGCCAATTAAATCTTTGTAAACAACGGCTGTATTTAGCTGTCGCCAATTATTTAAATAACGACATACCGTCGCCAATAACTTTGACCGTTGTTTATCTTCGGGATTCCTGTTGGGATACAATACAACATCATAGATGAAACAGAAATGTATTGTGAACCAGTGACACAAAAAAGTCTAGATTGATATACAGTTTTATGAGGATATATGGTTGATGACAGAATAATGGACAAGTATAGAAATGGATTGGCTCTGAAAGAAAATCTCATTGGATAGCAATGTTCGGTGATAGATGTTACTAACATTAAGGGTATATAAGAGGGCAACACACGCATTTTAGCATAATGCACTTTTGTAGACGAATTCTTTTTTATATACATGTAGACAAATTCTTTCCTTTAAGGGTGACATTATTCTAACACTTTGAAAAATAATTGGATCGCTTGAGGCAAAATAAGGTGTAGGCGTTTGAAATACGGTGTTTCTTGTTGATCCCCAAAACAGGAACAAAAAGGAACTTATATAGATAAAAAAACATCGCCCAATACATATGATGAACATACTCTCTCTGGGATTTTATTCCTGACGTTAGGACAAAGAATTAGATGAAAATGGAACATCTCTAGGTTAAGCAAGACAAAGTGCAGTGTGGTTGGTGGGGTTTTGCAGTCGATGTACGTACCGTAGTCTGGAGAGATCACGCTGGCGGGAAGCAGAGCGGTTTCGCCGCCGCGTAGCCCTTGCAATACTCGGGCAGCGCAGGCGCAGTTCGCTCCGGCTCCCTGCTTCGGTTGTCTTGTACTGCTGATCTCAGGCTCTGGCCTCTAGCTGGATGGAGCAACACGACATTCATGTCGTTGAGCATTACACCGGATCCCAGTCAACTAATTTTGCCGATCGTAAACGGATCGTTCAGATCTATCCTTAATTGCATTGTCACATGCATGGACTAGATCAATGCCAGTCCAATTGGACGAGTTGTCACGCAGCTCCGGGCAGGAGAAAAGATTCCGATACATGCCAATGTCAGTCCAATTGGACGAGATGCTGATCAATTGACTCATAAAAAAATCGATGAGATCGGATCTAGGGAATTTTATTTCATTTCCTCTCGAGGTCATCCCAACCTATTTAAGCTGCCTCATCATGGCATTAATCGTTACTGTGCTGAGGCTGAAATTTTTTATAATTTTACAAAAACTGCATTTAGGTTAGCAAACTATAAAATAAAAAAGCTACAAATTTTGCAACCAATATATCATAATGCTGGCTCCACCGAACTCCGAAGAAGTCTGGCGCAAAGTCCGGGTAGCTCCGGCTAGCTCCGGCAAGGTCCCACGCGAAGAACACACACTGAGAGGGAGTGCACACACTAGAATGGCGATGGTGCGAACTGAGTTGTATTCATAAGAAAACATGTTGTGACTTATATGATGCAGGCAACTATGTTGCCAAGCGCACGATCCAAAGGTGGGAACGTGGCCCAGACCTACGGGCGCGCACAACGTCCACTACATCGACCTGTGCGTGCGATGCAACTACTTGGCGAGGACTCGGTCATGCATGGCTAAAATGGAGTGCATGGGAAAAGTGCGGGCGTGTAACCTGGATAACTGTGGACGAGGCTTAACTAACATTTCCCCTCCTTAAGCCTTGTCCTTCTTCGTGTAGATGACGTTCATCCTGGTCCAAAGTTTGATGAACTGGTCTCGTCCGAGCGGCTTGGTGAGAATATCTGCAAGCTGGTCATTTGAGCTGACGGTGTCTAGCTGAAGCTTCTCTTCTTCAACGCACCGTCGAATAAAATGGAACCTCGTGTCAATGTGCTTGCTTCGGTCGTGGAAGACAGGGTTCTTACTTAGCTGTATTGCCGACTGGTTGTCAATCTTCAAGGTGAAAGTCATCACCTCTCCACCCTTGATCTCAGCAAGCAGGCGTACCAGCCACACTCCTTGGCATGTTGTTGTCGTTGCCGCGATGTATTACGCTTCACAGCTTGACAACACCACGACGCGCTGCTTCTGCGATTGCCATGATACAACATTCTCACCGAGGAACAAGAGCACACCAGTGGTGCTTTTGCGAGTGTCGACATCCCCGGTGAGGTCACTGTCGTTGTAGCCGGTCAGAACGAGCTCCTCCTTCTTCCTTTGATACAGGCATCCCTGTCCGGTCGTCCCAGCAATGTATCGAAGGATTTTCTTCACGGCGAGCAGAAGTTCGACCGTTGGTTTCTCCATGAAGTGACTCACATATCCGACGGAGTACACCAAATCCGGCCTTGTATTGACGTGGTAGCACAGCGCCCCGATTATTCTTCTGTACACCGTTGTATCAATTGCAGGAGTCGCGCTTTCCTTGCTCAGTTTTGTGCGCGGGTCCATCGGCAAGTGACTGGGATTACAACCCTCCAGTCTGGCCATCTTCAGAATCTTCTCAGCATAGGATCGCTGGCATAGTGTGAACACCTTGTTGCTTTGCTCCACCTCCAAGCCGAGGTAGAACGTCAGAATACCCAAGTCTGCCATTTGAAACTTGGTCTTCATCTTCTTCTTGAATTCAGCCAGCTCCTCCTTTCTCTTGTCGGTGATGATCAGGTCGTCTACACCCTGATGATCAACCGTTGGTCATCGTCGCCGCGCGTGTACAAGGCATGTTCTGCCTCGCCACGCTTGAAGCCGAGATCAAGAAGGCATGCGTCGAGCTTGCCGTACCATGTGCGTGGCGCTTGCCGCAGACCATAGAGCACCTTGTTCAGACGCAAAACCTTGTCTTCCTTGCCGGTGACAACGAAACCCAGCGGCCGATGCACGAACACCGTCTCACGGAGCTCGACTTTGAGGAAAGTGAACTTGACGTCCATATGGTGAACCGTCCACCCTTTGTTTGCCGCTATAGCGAGCAGGACGCGGACGGTCTCTAGGCGAGTTACTGGCACAAAGACTTCGTCAAAGTCGATGCCTCGCTGCTGCACGTAGCCTTTTGCGACAAGTTGAGCTTTGTGTTTTGTGATCAGCCCCGTCGCATCCCTTTTGGTTTTGAACACCCATTTGAGGCCAATTGAGTGTTGATCACCCGGAAGCTCCACCAGCTCCCATGTGCCGTTGGCTTCAATCGCAGATATCTCATCGAGCATTGCTCGACGCCAGCATTCCTGCCCCTTTGCTTCTTCAAACGTAGTCGGCTCATCGGCATTGATCATCAACAGATCATCTTCAAGTTCTTCTTGCACCTCTTGAATATGAGGTGCAGCTTGCATCACCTCCTTGATGAGTCGGAGCCAAACGGGGGCATCGTCGTGGTCTGCGTCAAGTAGACTTGATGCTGGCAATGCAGGCATCACACCTTGTCCTGATCCCTCCGGAGCCAGAGGCCTATGCACACTCGACGCAGACGCTAGGGGCGCCTCTGGTTCGTGCATCATGTCTTTACGCGCGTGGCGCATGTTCACGGCTTCAAGATGACCTGCAGTCACGTACTCGAACTGGAATTCTTCGTTGCGCAACTCTCCATCCCACTTCCACTTGGCGTCTTCTTCGAACACGACATCCCTGGAAACTTGGACACACTGCGTCCTTGGGTTGTAGATGCGATATGCCTTGGATCCAGGTGCATATCCAATGAAGACTCCGAGCCAGCTCCAGTCATCTAACTTTTTCAGGTTACCCGTGGCTTTCACGTGAGCCAGGCAACCGAAGGTCCACAAGTGGTGGACTGCCGGAGTGGTTCTAGACCACAGCTCGAAGGACGTCTTTCCTCCATTCCCTTTGGTCACTGTGCGGTTAATAAGGTAGACCGCGGTATTCACCGCCTCTCCCCAGAATGTGCCAAGGAGTCCTTTTGCCTTGAGCATGCTCCGGGCTGCACCGACAATGGTTTGGTTTCGTCTTTCAACGACGCCATTCTGTTGGAGTGTAACATCCATATTTTATGTATAAAAATTTGATCAAACCCTTGTGCATTGTAGCCTGCATTTTTGTGTGAATTTTTGAAGCTCAAACGAGTGGAATACGTTTCAGTTTGAATTTGAATTCAAATCAAAAGAGAAGAATTGGAAAAAGAAAAAGAAAAAGATAAAACCCCATGTTGGGCCAAATTCCCTCCCCTGGCCCAATTTCTTTTCCCTCTCCTGCGGCCCAGCCGAACCCCTCTCCTCTCTTCATCTCACTGCCACCACGGGCCCACTTGTCGGCGCCGTCTCTCCCTCCCCCCCTTTCTTCTCCCGCGCGCAACCGACGCCGCGCCCACACCGACCCCGCGCCCACGTTTTCCCCCCTCGAATCCACTTCTCCCCCGGCGGTTTTCGCACGCGCACCCCAACCGCACGCCCCCTACGCGCTTAAGAGGGGCCGGCGCCCCCATTTTCCCCCTCCCCCGAGCTCTCCCCAACCCTAGCGCCATTGCCGCCGGTAAGTGCCGCTGTTCCTCGCGTTCCCGACAATGCAACCCCTCTGCTCCCTCTTTTCTTGGCCTAACGTGATCGCCGCTTCACCAGGAGCACGCCGGACGTGTTTGCTCGGGTAGATCGTCACTGCACCGCCGGAATCGTCGAACTCCGACGAGCTCCGCTGCCTTCAACCGTCGCCGACGCCCTCTGCTCCTCCCCGAGTCCAATCAACACCTCCGGTGAGTCCACGTGATCTCCCTCTTCGTTTCTATGCGCTCAGATTCTAGAATTAGGGTGTAATTCGCGAATTGGATGATTTCCGGCGAGATCGCCGCCGGCAGCCGTCGGGCGCCACCGCGCACAGCGCTGGCGCCGGCAAGGGGCGACGTGGCCCCATCTGGGCCTTCGGTTGGACGCCTACGGCTGCGATTAGATCGCTGCGTACCCCTTCGCATAATAAAATCCGAGCCATAGATCTAGGATCCAACGGCCCTAGTTCAAATGCCCTTTCCCGCCTTCGGTTTTTCACCGCAGTCCCTGGAATATTGCGGGCTACCCCTGCACTTCTCACTTCTCTGGAATTCCAGTCTAACCCCCGGAATTAGCAAACTAGCCCCTGGACTCCCTGAAATTGGATTTAATCATTTAATTAATCAATCTAACCCCTGTAAATTTGTAAAATTATTGGTTTAGCCCCTGTACAGTGTAGGAAACTTATTTTTCAGTCCCTGGACTTTTATTTATTTGCTGAATATTGTTTTTAGGAGTATTTGATGTGTAGAAAATAGATAAAAATGGTATTTAAGTGTAAAAATGGTAGGAAAAATTAGTATAAAATACTTTATGCTGCTATTAAATTGTAGGTTGTGTATAAAATATATTTTGTCCATGAAAAATTTATTATAAATGTTTAAAAATACATTTTGGCCATAAAAAATTCAATAAAAATGGTTTTAGGCTATAATTAAATCCCAAAAATGTAAGATAAATATAAAATGCATACTTTGGCCATGTAAAGTAATAAATGCTTCGTAGGGACGCATTAGTATAGGATTTTATGCTTATGTGTGTGTTGTGATGTATTGTTTTGCGTGCTCTTTACTTATTTAGCTTTATTTTATTCTTGCCATGCTTGGGCAATATATTTAGAGTCGTACTACGACCCCAATCTTAACCTCCAAGACCAAGACTTCACCAACACTCAAGTCTTCAACGAAGGCAAGTGCCCTTGACCATCTTGTACCAATTTTAGGAATTTAGATAGATGCATGCTAATTAAATTGATGTCCTATTTCATATTTACATGCCCTGTTTCATATAATTCCTTGTTACCTGAAATGGGTTGGGAAGTAGATAGGTCATATTTATGCTTAGCCATGCTTAGACATTGGGATTGGGATTTCATACAATTGTGCCATGTTAAACTTATGGTTACTTTAATTTGTGGTGATTACACAATAGTAGTGGATAGGAATCTGGTGGTTGGATAGTTTTGGTATGGTGCAGTTTGCACGAGACCCGGGATTGGGGTTTGTTACCACCGGATTCTAAGGACCGGTTTATGGAGGAAGCCACTAAGCTTTATAGTGCCACCATGAGACTGAGATGGGGCATCTTGGTCAATTAATTAGGTTTCTCCCGATGAAATGCTAGTAGTTGGATGGTGCGGGGAATGATGCAGGGGAACTGCTCTGGGATCTGCAAGGCTCAAGAGGGGGCTCTGAGGCGGAGGGTTACTCCGAGAATCCTCAGTGGTGGAAACCTTAGAGGGCTAGCACTAGTCGGGAGCACCTTTGTAAAGACCATGTAGTGATCTCCTGTCCTCACACCAAAGGAAGTGTGAAATGTGGTTAGCTACCATGGGCATTCGGGGAGGTTCGCTAGTCCACCTGGCAACAGGGGATGAAATCACTGCTTATGGGTAAAGGGTACACTCTCTGCAGAGATTTGGTAAAACTGTCATGACAGCCGTGCTCACGGACAAGAGCGGCTTGGGGCCAGTTCATAATTAGTCTATGGTTGGGAAATGGTGGTTAATTAAGATTCAAGTTACATTCATTATCATTACTCATGTGTTGGTTACTTCTTGAATTATGATATTGGTAATTGAAAGCTAAGGTTAGGTTTTAAGCATAGTGCTAAGCCATAATTGGCCTTCCCTTGCTTTAGCCAATCATGCCATTCTCTTCCCGCACTTGCTGAGTACTCTATGTACTCAAGCGTTTACTTTTCCATTAGAATATGAAGAAGAAGAAGCGGCACCGGTGGACTTCTTCGTCCATTCGGAGGACTTGGCCTAGGCTGGCGACCGTACGCGCAACTGCTGCCTGTGAAGATGGAGCCATGCTTACCTATTTCCCCTTCCGCTGTAGTATGAGTTATGAATTTTTTAAGTGTTGTAAATAGTTGTGGTGTGTATTTTTAGACATTCGGGTCATATTGTAAGACCTTTTATGTATTTGAACATGGCTATGTAATGATATTTCACTTTCGTCAACGCATGTACGCTTCAACTGATCCTGGCGTACATGTGATTAGCGTCTGTTCATCTTTACGATGACCGGGCGTGACAAAGTGGTATCAGAGCCGTGTTGCCCGTAGGACGCAAGCCTAGTTAGAAATGGCCGGAAATTAAGGACTATACTATTTTCTTATAAAATAGTATTTCCAAAACTTTGTGCTCTCCATCTCAACCCTTGTGCTTCTTATCTTGCTGTGCTATTTGCTTTATTCTAATTTAATTTATTGATTATTGATCTCACTCTCTTATTTTCAAATGTTTGTAGATGGCGCGCACCAAGCAGACGGCTCGTAAGTCGACTGGGGGTCGTGTTCCTCACCACGCCCTAGCCAGTCGCTCCGCACCTCACACCCCCAGGAGGGAGACGACACTGTTCTCCACTGGGAGTGCTGCCTCGAGGATGCGTGTCCGTCTTCGCTCTCTTCTTCGTGTTGTGGGGTACCGCGAGTACCGTGTTCGCCTCGTCTACCACACCACTAGGGTCTTTGCACCCTATACTGGTGGACTGGAGTGGACTTCCCAGCTGGCCGTCTACTACGACTCAGAGCTGCTGCACTCACACTTCTCTCCAGCCTGGAGGAGCTCCCAGCGTGCGGCTGAGGAGGACGCTACGTGGGAGGCGACTACCTACTGGAGTCACGCCCACAGGTTCCGCCTCAGGTGCACGGAGCACGCGTACACCCCTCAGCGCCCTAGTGGCACGACCGACTTCACTGGACGTGACGTCGAGGGGCCTTTGTACCACGCCCAGTGCGAGAGGCTTGTAGACGACGTTGTGGAGTTGTCTTCGCGACTCCAGCGTTGTCAACAGGAGCTTCAGGACAGCAGGGACCTGGTTGACCGCTATGAGCGACTTCGCCGACGCTACGCGAGGATCACTGCAGCTGATCCTAACTCTCCTCAGTACGCTTCGGACGTTGAACCTTGGGACCCGAACTCTCCAGATCGTCGAATGAACTCCCCCCAAAATTCAAGAGAGGATTCGGAAGAAGAAGACCCGGAGATGGAGGTTGAGGAGGACTCCGATGAGTAGGAGTGGACTTGTTTCCCCGCTGGACGACTCAGGACACCTATCCTTAGTATGTAGGAGCGTGTAGCTGCGCCCTCTCTAGTCTTGAGTTGTGTTATCTATGGTATTGTATTAGTTTGCTTTATGTTGTGTGTGTGTGTGCGACGTGAGTTGTGGAATGCTTCGGCATCCTGTCCACATCCACGTCATTTGTATATAGGCTTGGTAGTGTGTCGTGCGAGTTGTGGAATGCATTAGCATCTTGTCCACATCCGCACTAGTTGGTTAATGAAATTGCTTGCTTTATATATATGTTCCCCTTGATGCATGTAGTTGGGACCGTTTGCCATAATCGTACCCTTCTATATCTTATCTTTTGTCCTAAAGTTTCAATTATTCCCTATACAGATGTCTGGAAGAGGTAGAGGTAGAGGTCGTGGAAGGGGTGCTGTGCCCCAAGATGAAGGACTTGGAGGTGTGCCAGGATGGAATGGTAGGGGTGCTCGAGGAGCCCCAGCAGCGCAGCAAATGCAGCAGATGATGGCCATACAAACCCAATTGCTCAACAACCTTACCCAAATTGTCACCAACCTGCAGCAAGCCCCACCCCCACCACCACCACATTACAACCTCCCACCACCACCACCTTTTCCGCCTAGGTCCTTTCTAAGGGACTTCCTAAACACTCATCCACCCACTTTTGCCACAGTCACTGAACCAATGGATGCCGATGATTGGCTCCGAACAGTTGAAAGCAAGTTGAGGCTCATACACTGTGAAGGAAGAGAGAAGGTATTATTAGCCTCCCATCAACTCCAAGGACCAGCAGCTGACTGGTGGACTGCCTTCACTGAAGCCCACCAGGATCCGGAAATCATCACTTGGGCAGAATTCAGGACCAACTTCCGTAATCACTTTGTGCCTGAGGGAGAAATACAAGCAAGACGTGAAGAGTTCCTTATGTTGAAGCAGGGTCGTATGACTGTGAGGGTCTACTTGAATGCATTCACCCAGTTGTCCCGCTATGCTCCAACCGATGTGGATACTGACTCCAAGAAACGATTCCGTTTCAAGAATGGACTGGATAAGGAGTTGAGGTTTTCTATGTCTTCCAGCGACTACAGCGACTTTCAGAAGTTGGTTGACAAAGCTTCTGAAGTGGAGAGGACCAAAAAGGAACTGGATGATGATGAAAGGAAGAGGAAGTTAGCTTTAAGCCATGCCTCTAGCAGCAATGTACGCCCTCGTCTTAACCCTCCGCCTGCAAACCAGATGACTCGTCCTATGAACTACTCGGGACAGAGATTTCCAAACACCAACTACAGGCCACCCACTCCCTACAATCAGCAAATGCGCCAGCAGCAGCAGCCACCACGCCAGCCAATGCAACCCCCACGTCAGCAGATGCAGCCACCCCGCCCTTCAGCTCCAGCTAACCGTCCAAATGGCCAACCCCCAAGAAACCAATCAGGAGGCAACAAGGGCCAGAGTAATGCTGCGGGAGTTCAATGTTACAAGTGCGGAGAATGGGGACACTACGCCAGCAGTTGTCCAAAGAAGCAACAAAACCCACCTGGCCGTGTTAACCATGTGACACTAGAGCAAGCACAAGAAGCGCCTGATGTGGTGATCGATATGTTTTCTGTTAACTCCCACCCCGCCACCATATTGTTTGATTCGGGTGCTACACATTCATTTATATCCAAGGATTTCATAAAGAAGCATGACATGGCAGTTACATTCTTGAATCGGCCATTATTGATAAACTCTCCTGGAGGAGAGATGGTGGCAAGGCATCTATGCTGTAAAGTGAGTATAAACATAACGGGGGTAGTCTTTTGGGCCAACCTAATAGTGTTGGACTCACAAGGATTAGATATCATTCTGGGAATGGACTGGTTAACGAAGAATCAAGGAGTAATTCATTGTGCAACTAGAACAGTTTTCTTAACACAACCGGATGGCACTACAGTGGAGTTCAAGCCAGATCAGACACAAGAGGCAGTAGTACAACTCAACCATCTTGAGAGTACCGAAGACATCAGGGTTGTGAAGGAATTTCCGGATGTATTCCCAGATGACTTACTAGGTATGCCCCCTGATCGAGAGATTGAATTTGTCATTGAGTTAGTACCTGGAACGGCCCCAATATATAAGAGGCCGTATAGAATGGATGCTAAACAATTAGCTGAACTAAAGGATCATATTGAGGAGTTATTGGGGAAAGGATATATTCTTCCTAGCTCATCACCTTGGGGAGCACCAGGTATATTTGTACCTAAGAAGGATGGAACTCAAAGGTTGTGTGTGGATTACCGTGCCTTAAATGAGGTAACAATCAAGAATAAATATCCACTACCAAGGATTGAAGATTTGTTTGATCAGTTAAGAGGAGCATGTGTGTTCTCCAAGATTGATCTTCGTTCGGGTTATCACCAACTGAAGATTAGACCATCAGATATTCCCAAGACTGCATTTGTCACTAGATATGGATTATATGAGTATACAGTTATGTCGTTTGGATTGACCAATGCTCCGACATACTTTATGTATCTAATGAACAAGGTATTCATGGAGTACTTGGACAAGTTTGTAGTGGTATTCATCGATGACATACTTATCTACTCCAAGACTGAAGAAGAGCATGAGGAGCACCTCAGGATGGCTCTACAGAAGCTTCGCCAACATCAATTGTATGCCAAGCTTAGTAAGTGTGAGTTCTGGCTAAAGGAGGTATCATTTTTGGGGCATGTCATATCAGAAGGAGGTATAGCAGTGGATCCAAGCAAAGTGGCAGATGTTCTTAAGTGGGAAACACCCGAGAGTGTACATGATATACGAAGATTCTTAGGTATGGCTGGTTACTATCGTCGATTCATCGAGGGATTTTCAAAGATCTCTCGACCGTTAACCAAGATGCTTGAGAAAGGAGTTGATTTCAAATGGACCCCCGAATGTGAGGTGAGCTTTGCCGAACTGAAGAAGAGGTTGACTAGCGCACCAGTATTGGTGATGCCTGATATGCAGAAGGAGTTTATAGTTTATTGTGATGCATCTGGTCACAGTTTAGGATGTGTCTTAATGCAAGGAGGACATGTTGTGGCCTACGTTTCAAGACAACTACGGAAAAACGAGAGGAACTATCCAACCCATGATTTAGAATTGGCATCTGTTGTTCATGCATTGAAGATATGGAGACACTACTTAATGGGAAAAAGAACTGAGATATACACAGATCACAAGAGCTTGAAGTACATATTCACACAACCAGATCTTAATCTCAAACAACGTCGTTGGTTGGAATTAATAAATGATTTTGATGTGGGAATCAACTACCATCTAGGGAAGGCTAATGTGGTCGCTGACGCTCTAAGCAGGAAGGGACAATGTAATAACTTGTCAGTACAAGCTCTTCAACCCCAGTTATGTGAAGAGTTTGCAAGGTTAAACCTATGTCTAGTGTCTAGCACGAAAGCAGTTGCTATGGAAGTAGACTCAACCCTTGAACGTGATATACGAGAAGGACAAAAGAATGATGAGAAGGTCAAGGAGATCAAGCAGTTGATGAAGAAGGGGAAAGCTCCGAACTTTAGGGAGGATGAACAAGGAACCTTATGGCTTGGAAAGAGGATTTGTGTTCTAGATATCAAGGAGATTAAAGAATTGATACTAAGGGAAGCTCATAACTCATCATACTCCATTCATCCCGGAAGCACAAAGATGTATCAAGACCTTAAAGATCGATATTGGTGGCATGGAATGAAAAGGGATGTAGCGGAATACGTGGCCATATGTGATACATGTCAATTGATTAAGGCAGAACACCAAAGACCAGCAGGGTTGCTGCAACCAATCAAAGTACCAGAATGGAAATGGGAAGAAATTAGTATGGATTTTATTGTGGGATTACCAAGAACACAGTCTGGATATGATTCTATATGGGTCATAGTGGATCGTTTAACTAAAGTTGCTCACTTTATTCCCGTGAAAGAGACCTACAATGGTCCCAAGTTGGCGGAACTATATATCTCCAGGATTGTATGCTTACATGGAGTTCCTAAGAAGATTATTTCAGATCGAGGCACTCAATTCACCTCAAGATTCTGGCAGAAGTTGCATGGATCAATGGATACCCGTCTAAACTTTAGTTCGGCGTATCATCCTCAGACTGATGGTCAAACAGAACGCACCAACCAGATATTGGAAGACATGTTAAGAGCGTGTGCTCTAAAGAATAACCAAAGTTGGGATAAGAATCTGCCATATGCCGAATTTTCTTACAACAATATTTATCAAGCCAGTTTGAAGATGTCTCCTTTTGAAGCATTATATGGGCGGAAATGTAGAACACCGTTGTTTTGGAATCAAACTGGGGAAAGTCAAGTCTTTGGTCCGGATGTGTTGAAAGAGGCTGAAAGACAAGTGCAAGAAATTCGGAAGAACCTAAAGGCAGCCCAAACAAGACAGAAGAGTTATGCGGATACTGGAAGACGTGATCTGACATTTGAGGTTGGTGATTATGTGTACTTGAAGGTGTCACCTATGAGAGGATTGAGAAGATTTAAAGTAAGAGGCAAGTTGTCACCCCGCTACATTGGCCCGTTCAAGATACTCGAAAGACGAGGAGAAGTGGCTTATCAGCTTGAGCTTCCACCGCACTTATCTGATGTTCATAATGTATTCCATGTTTCGCAACTTAAGAAATGTCTGAGAGTGCCTGAGGAGCAATTGCCTATGGAAGCGGTGGATGTACAAGAAGATTTGTCGTACGTGGAACAGCCTGTCAAGATACTTGAGACACTAGAAAAGGTCACAAGAAACAAAGTTATTCGCATGTGTAAGGTGGAATGGAAGCATCACTCGGAAGCAGAAGCAACATGGGAAAGAGAAGAAGATCTCAAGGCAGATTTCTCTCACCTTTTCTCTTAGGACGTCCGAATCTCGAGGGCGAGATTCCTTTTAAGGGGGGTAGAGTTGTAATATCCATATTGTATGTATAAAAATTTGATCAAACCCTTGTGCATTGTAGCCTGCATTTTTGTGTGAATTTTTGAAGCTCAAACGAGTAGAATACGTATCAGTTTGAATTTGAATTCAAATCAAAAGAGAAGAATTGGAAAAAAAAGAAAAAGATAAAACCCCATGTTGGGCCAAATTCCCTCCCCTGGCCCAATTTCTTTCCCCTCTCCCGCAGCCCAGCCAAACCCCTCTCCTCTCTTCATCTCACTGCCACCCTGGGCCCGCTTGTCGGCGCCGTCTCTCCCTCCCCCCCTTTCTTCTCCCGCGCGCAACCGACACCGCGCCTACACCGACCCCGCACCCACGTTTCCCCCCCTCGAATCCACTTCTCCCGCGGCGGTTTTCGCACGCGGACCCCAACCGCACACCCCCTACGCACTTAAGAGGGGCCGGCGCCCCCATTTTCCCCCTCCCCCGAGCTCTCCCCAACCCTAGCGCCATTGCCGCCGGTAAGTGCCGCTGTTCCTCGCGTTCCCGACAATGCAGCCCCTCTGCTCCCTCTTTTCTTGGCCTAACGTGATCGCCGCTTCACCAGGAGCACGCCGGACGTGTTTGCTCGGGTAGATCGTCACTGCACCGCCGGAATCGTCGAACTCTGACGAGCTCCGCCGCCTTCAACCGTCGCCGACGCCCTCTGCTCCTCCCCGAGTCCAATCAACACCTCCGGTGAGTCCATGTGATCTCCCTCTTCGTTTCTATGCGCTCAGATTCTAGAATTAGGGTGTAATTCACGAATTGGGTGATCTCCGACGAGATCGCCGCCGGCAGCCGTCGGGCGCCACTGCGCACAGCGCTGGCGCCAGCAAGGGGCGACGTGGCCCCATGTGGGCCTTCGGTTGGACGCCTACGTCTGCGATTAGATCGCTGCGTACCCCTTCGCATAATAAAATCCGAGCCATAGATCTAGGATCCAACGGCCCTAGTTCAAATGCCCTTTCCCGCCTTCGGTTTTTCACCGCAGTCCCTGGAATCTTGCGGGCTACCCCCTGCACTTCTCTGGAATTCCAGTCTAACCCCTGGAATTAGCAAACTAGCCCCTGGACTCCCTGAAATTGGATTTAATCATTTAATTAATCAATCTAACCCCTGTAAATTTGTAGAATTATTGGTTTAGCCCCTGTACAGTGTAGGAAACTTATTTTTCAGTCCCTGGACTTTTAGTTTTTGCTGAATATTGTTTTTAGGAGTATTTGATATGTAGAAAATAGATAAAAATGGTATTTAAGTGTAAAAATGGTAGGAAAATTAGTATAAAATACTTTATGCTGTGATTAAATTGTAGGTTGCGTATAAAATATATTTTGTCCATGAAAAATTTATTATAAATGTTTAAAAATACATTTTGGCCATAGAAAATTCAATAAAAATGGTTTTAGGCTATAATTAAATCCCAAAAATGTAAGATAAATATAAAATGCATACTTTGGCCATGTAAAGTAATAAATGCTTCGTAGGGACGCATTAGTATAGGATTTTATGCTTATGTGTGTGTTGTGATGTATTGTTTTGCGTGCTCTTTACTTATTTAGCTTTATTTTATTCTTGCCATGCTTGGGCAATATATTTAGAGTCGTACTACGACCCCAATCTTAACCTCCAAGACCAAGACTTCACCAACACTCAAGTCTTCAACGAAGGCAAGTGCCCTTGACCATCTTGTACCAATTTTAGGAATTTAGATAGATGCATGCTAATTAAATTGATGTCCTATTTCATGTTTACATGCACTGTTCCATATAATTCCTTGTTACCTGAAATGGGTTGGGAAGTAGATAGGTCATATTTATGCTTAGACATGCTTAGACATTGGGATTGGGAGTTCATACAATTGTGCCATGTTAAACTTTATGGTTACTTTAATTTTTGGTGATTACACAATAGTAGTGGATAGGAATCTAGTGGTTGAATAGTTTTGGTATGGTGCAGTTTGCACGAGACCCGGGATTGGTGTTTGTTACCACCGGATTCTAAGGACCGGTTTATGGTGGAAGCCACTAAGCTTTATAGTACCACCACGAGACTGAGATGGGGCAACTTGGTCAATTAATTAGGTTTCTCCCGATGAAATGCTAGTAGTTGGATGGTGCGGGGAATGATGCAAGGGAACTGCTCTGGGATCCGCAAGGCTCAAGAGGGGGCTCTGAGGCGGAGGGTTACTCTGAGAATCCTCACTGGTGGAAACTTTAGAGGGCTAGCACTAGTCGGGAGCACCTTTATAAAGACCATGTAGTGATCTCCTGTCCTCACACCAAAGGAAGTGTGAAATGTGGTTAGCTACCACGGGCATTCGGGGAGGTTCGCTAGTCCACCTGGCAACAGGGGATGAAATCACTGCTTGTGGGTAAAGGGTACACTCTCTGCAGAGATTTGGTAAAACTGTCATGACAGCCGTGCTCACGGACAAGAGCATCTTGGGGCCAGTTCATAATTAGTATATGGTTGGGAAATGGTGGTTAATTAAGATTCAAGTTACATTCATTATCATTACTCATGTGTTGGTTACTTCTTGAATTATGATATTGGTAATTGAAAGCTAAGGTTAGGTTTTAAGCATAGTGCTAAGTCATAATTGGCCTTCCCTTGCTTTAGCCAATCATGCCATTCTCTTCCCGCACTTGCTGAGTACTCTATGTACTCAAGCGTTTACTTTTCCATTAGAATATGAAGAATAAGAAGCGGCACCGGAGGACTTCTTCGTCAATCCGGAGGACTTGGCCTAGTCTGCGACCGTACGCGCAACTGTTGCCTGTGAAGATGGAGTCATGCTTACCTATTTCCCCTTCCGCTGTAGTATGAGTTATGAACTGTTTAAGTGTTGTAAATAGTTGTGGTGTGTATTTGTAGACCTTCGGGTCATATTGTAAGACCTTTTATGTATTCGAACATGGCTATGTAATGATATTTCGCTTTCGTCGATGCATGTACGATTCAACTGATCCTGGCGTACATGTGATTAGCGTCTGTTCATCTTTACGATGACCGGGCGTGACATGGAGCATGTACAGTGCCGATAGCTCCCGATAGACACCGAGCTCTGCAAAGTAGTCCTTCAGGTGCTGCACTGTGAACTCGCCGCCTCTATCAGTATGCAGTGCACCGAGCTTCCTTCCGCTTCTGCGCTCAACCGTTACCTGAATGCGCTGAATCGCCGATGGGGCTTCATCCTTGGTGACTAACAGCGCCACCCACATATAGCGGCTGTAATCGTCGACTATCAGAATAAAATATCTCTTGCCGCTTGGAGTCATCGGCGAAATGGGGCTGCAGACATCCCTATGCCAAAGTTCAAGCACCCCTTTGGCCCGACGTGGAGCTTGTTGTGGGAACAGGAATCGTCGATGCTTCCCTGCTAGGCATGCATCACAGACTTGTTCCACCTGGTCGAGATTTGGTAGCCCACGTAAGCTCCTCCTTTGCCATCTTGCGCAGCGGCCGGAAGTTCACATGCCCAAAGCGAGCATGCCATCGCCGGGCATCTTCCCCGCTCACCGCGGCCAAGCAGACAGGCCATGCAATGTTGATGTCGAACGCGTACAGTATGCCTGACCCACGATGAATTCAAGCCACCAAGCGCTCGTTCTCATAACGCATGAGCATCTCCCCGCTGTGCACCAAGATCTGGTAGCCGCCTTCATCCAACTGTCCACAGCTGATAATGTTTGCAGTGAGACAGGGGATATAGTAGATGTTACCCAGTGATTGATGCTTGCCGTTCTCCCCAGCGAAGATCACCGTGCCATAGCCTTCAATTTTGGCAGCGGATCTGTCACCGAACCTCACCGGTGTCAAGGTAGCTGAAGGCGTACCTTGCGCCAGTCATGTGGTTCGATGTCCCGATGTCGAAGATCCACCGGTGCTTGGTGAGCACCTTGTCGCCACCTTGTGTCACCAGTGCAAAATTTCGGCTATCAGCGTCGATCTTGTCCGAAATGGGGATAATTTCCTCGTCGCCAGAGGAAATCCCCTGTTTCACCGCCGCCAGTTTTTGGAATTTCTCCTCTTCCTCAGCGAAGAGGAGACTCGATTCTTGGTCGATCACAAGGTTGACTTGCTTCTTGTTCTCCTTGTTGCGGCAATCGCGAGCCCAGTGTCCAATTTTACCACAATTGTGGCACTTGTCCTTGCTCCGATCAGACTTCTTCCTTCCTTGGCTGCCCCATTTTCCTCCCCGGCCGCCTCAGCCGCGAGAATTGGAGCTGCCACCAGGATTGGAGTTGTTCCCTTCACGGTGCTTGTACTTCTTGAGCCATTGCTCTTCAGTGAGGTGGAGCTTGTCTCCTCCGCTGTTGCCAACATTCTCGACATGATCTTCTGCCGCCTTGAGCCTTCCCGTGATTTCTTCAACAGACAAATCTGCCGAATCAAGTAAGGTCCAATTGAGATCACGAGCTGTTTGTACCTTGGACGGGCTATTCGAAGATACTTTTCGATGACTTTACTCGCGGGCTCGAGATCTCCCAGTGTGGCGAGCTGGTTAGTGAGACCGCTTAGCCTCATGGCGAAATCCTCCACGGACTCGCCGTCTCTGAACGCGAGTAGTTCATACTCACGTAAGACCTTCTGCAACTTCGCCTTGCGCACACGACAGTCATCGATCCGCATCGATATGATGCAGTCCCACACTTCCTTTGCTATCGGCTTGACCGCAAGAGTAGCGATCATGTTGGTGGGCACCGTGCTGCAGATGGCATCGAGTGCCATACGATCGACATGGAACTCGGCATCACCCTTATTCACCACATCCCAGAGCGTGCGTGCTTCTAGCTTGATCCTCATCAACAGGGACCACTCATTGTAGTTTGTCTTCGTGAGGATGGGATAGTTCGCCGATCCGGTGGCTGCGATATTCTCGACAACCCTTTCGATGACGCGCTTACTGCCGGTCCATTGCCCACGCGCATTTTGCGAAGGTGACCGACCTCGGCGCCCGTCCGCTGGTAGAGACTGCGATCCGCTTCCCGCCATGGCTCTGATGCCAACTGCTGGCTCCACTGAACTCCAAAAAAGTTCGGCGTAAGGTCCGGTAGCTCCGGCAAAGTCCCACGCAAAGAACACACACTGAGAGTACGAGGGAGTGCACACACTAGAATGGCGATGGTGCAAACTGAGTTGTATTCATAAGAAAACATGTTGTGAGTTATATGATGCAGGCAACTATGTTGCCAAGCGCACGTTCCAGAGTTGGGAATGTGACCCAGACCTACGGGCGCGCACAACGTCCACTACATCGATGTGTGCGTGCGATGCAACTACTTGGCGAGGACTCAGTCATGCATGGCGAAAATGGAGTGCGTGGGAGGAGTGCGGGCGTGTAATCCTGATAACTGGGGACGAGGCTTAACTAACACATAAAACTACAAATTCAATCTGAATTTATGAAAGAGGACCTAATCTAGTGATTAAGTACTAGCTATCAATATTAAAAATGTTTGTGAGGAGGATATATGAAGTCTACAATCATGCATGTGTTCGTCCATTTCAGATGATGATCTAGCAATAGGATTGTTATGTAGTAATATAGACACAAACCTTCTTGAAGGAAAGATTGGACTTTTAAACGACAGATCTAAAGGGGGAAGGTGACTGTAGGGTTTCTATTGCTCGCTCTTGTATAGGTAAACTTGGTTCCAAGTATATATGAGAGCATCATAAAATTATACATTTAACGCCACCTTTTGAATATGTAGTTTTAACATTAAGCTTCTAGCTAGTTTTGTGATAAGACACATGAAAATTTATATTTTATTCATTCAGTTTATTAAATATTTAGCTTTATGAGGCAAATTAAGTACACTTAAGTATTTTCTACTACAACTCGTTGAATATATATTATGTGGTCGTTGCTTGTCTTTCCAAAATATATTTGTTACGTTCGTAAAAAAAACACTCTTTTAAAGGGCACACGACTATATTTAACTTTGGTTCATGTGGCTTAACTTGATCAGGAACATGTATTGATTGATTTGAGATCGGGAAGATGACAACCGACGAAAATATTTAATAAAAGGGTTAATATAACAAATGAAAGATGCACATGCACTATCAACCTCCATTCATGCTACCAATCACTCATCTATAAATCCACCACTCGCGCACTATAACAAGTAACAAAAACACAATATTTGCATGTAGTCCCCGCACACATGCATGTATGCACATGAGCTAGCAAATTAAACCTATACTCCTTCCATTTCAAAATAATTATCACTTAAGACATGATCATAAAAGTAACATCATACATATATAAACACTTTTAAATTATGGATCTAATTATACTACTAATTTTGAATTTTGTTTATGTGAAACCTAAATTTGGCTCTGTGATGTAAGAACTTTTTGGACTAACTTTGAGCAATGATTATGAATTATATATATATATATATATATATATATATATATATATATATATATATATGAAAGGTATATTTTGTAGCCAGCTATAGATTACTCTATTCTGTAGGCATGTCGTTTTGATGTACCGAGACATAAATAGTCATTAGTACACATGTCGTTTTGGTGAACAGGACATTGACTCTTATGTCTCGATACACCAAAATGACCTAGCTACAGAATAGAGTAATTTATAACTGGCTACAAAATATAACCATATATATATATATATATATATATATATATATATATATATATATATATATATATATATATATATATATATATATATATATATATATATATATATATATATATATATATCGTTACTAGCCGGCTACATGAGCATATTTGATACCTTCTTCATCTCAAATTACTTGTCACTCTGAAGTTTATTTTTAAATTAGAAAACGACAAGTAATTTGAGATGGAGAGGGAGTAGATGACATAAAATTGCATAATTAGCTATTCGTAAGGGATTTGGCAGCTGGCACTGGGGTTGTTAGAGTTGCAGGGTGATAAACACAACTTAAGTGACTTGTAGGGGTTTATTGAAAATTTTCCATAAACAATTACGACAACGTGATCAGCCTGAGATTAATAGAAGTCAACTATGCAGTTGTAAAGGCAAATTTTTTTTAGATGATGGATGAGTCATGGAGGCAAATGGATCAACACAACTTGAAGTGTCCTGATTCATTTGATCGGGAAGGTGACAACCGACGAAGATATAAAATAAAAGGGGTAATTAACAAACGAAAGGTGCACATGCACCCTCAACCTTCACCTCCATTCATGATACCGACCAGTCATCAATGAATCCACTACTCGGGCACTGTACCAAGTAACAAACACATGCTATTTCCGTACGTGTAGTCCTCGCATACATGTATGCACATGAGCTAGCAAACATACAGAACAAATCATTTTAGCTTACAGATTCCAATTACCCTTCCTGTATCAAAATAGTTATCGTCCGGACAGACGTTGCTAGTTTATTTTGTTTGTCTGAAACAACAAATATTAAAGAACAAAAGTAGTAATAAGTTAAGGGCAAGTTCCCATTAGAGAGAGTCACTTGGAGCTACTAAATTCCCGTTGCAAGTAGAATAATTTCTTGCAATTTTTTTTTAAAAATAATTTCTTGCAACTTGCGAGGTTCGAATTCCCGGTAGTGAAATCATCTTGCGATGACTCCGCAGTTCAATCTCACTCGTGGGCATTTCTAGAGGTACGTGGGGGTGTATTGTGCAGTATTCTCTCTGTCTTCGAATACTTGTCGTTTTCTAATACAAAAAGGAATAAGAAGACGACGAGTATTTGAAGATGAAGAGAGTACATGTGTGCATTCGTACGACAATAGAGATGAATTAATATTGTAGTACTGAATTTGGATTTTGTTTCTGTGAAATCTAAGTTTGGACTCTATAATGCAAGGACTCTTAAACTAACTTTGAGCGATTATTATATGCGAGCACACGGAGGCTGGAGTGTAATCCTATTTTCGAAACAAAACTTTTGAACGATGATTATGATATTTGACTCTTAATTTTCATGTGGCTCTTACATTTTGAAACTTCCTAGCCTTATCGTGGTGTTATTAGCATGCAGACACTACAGGAAACTCGACAATTAATGAGGGGGAATTTATTTACAATGATGACATCATTAATAAAATTATTAACGACGGTTAAAAACAACCCTCGTAAATAAGTCTACTTTTTACGACAGTTAAAAGGAACCCTCATAAATAACTTTATTAATGACGGTACCGTCATAAATACGTGCACTATTTACGACGGTTGACCTAACCGTCATTGTCGGTACCCTGCATACCGGGTACCCCATGATACCGCAAGAAGTGCAAGAGAGTTCCACCTGTCAGAGTTGAAGGCTTCCTCAGGTCCCACCTGTCAAACGACACTAGACCCGCCTCCCTCATATGGGTACCTCCGGGACTGCCACGTGTAATGTAAGACCGGAGCTAAACTCCCAACATAGGGAAGCTCCGGTGTTGAAACGTGTATAATGACTCCAGACCTAACCCCCATAGAGGAAAGCTCCGGTGCCGCCACGTGTATAACAGCTCCGGACCCATATCACCGCGAGGGGAAGCTCCAGAGCTTGCCACATGCGGAGCCTCCGGACCTACGAAACCAACAGGAATACTGACGAATCTCCAAACGGCACAAAAATTCAAGGGACAATTACCATTACATTTACAAGGCCTAATTATGTGCCATTAATACAATATTAGTGGCGCACGATCAGAGGACCCTTAATATTGGTAATGCCGCCATTAAAGCGCGTTATCACACTATTAAGGCGCTTAAGCATATTTAGACCATGTATTAGGCAATAGTAACCGCCAGGACCACATGTTGGGCCAGACAACCCATGTAACAACCACTCCTTGGTCTATAAAGTGATGCGCTGCTCGGTAACAAAACATCCAAGCTCATACGTAGACAAGCACTACTGAATCCTCAATACAACAACACACACACCCCGTGGAGTAGGGTATTATGCTCAGGCGGCCCGAACCACGTAAATCTTCCGTGTCATCATCTCGTTCTAGATCTCCGTGCACCCAAACCGATAAAAGAACCTTCGCGGGCTACAATTCGGTAGTATCGGGGGGAAGTGTCATTCGTACGCTTCGACATTTGGCGCACCAGGTAGGGGGACGCCTGAGATCGCAAGATGGTGAACTCCGCTGCAGGATCTTCCAACGGCAACCACGCTGAACAGCCTGCTGGAGGAAATCCCTCCAACATGCAGCAACCAGCAGGTGCCGTGTCCCGACAGACGTCATGCCACCACCGCCACCATCTGTGTCGATCACCGCATCGACGAACAACAATCCCGAGCACGCGCTCATTGCCGCGTGTACTCTTATACAACGCCCACCGCCTCCAGGAGCACCCCAGGGTGCGATGGAGTAGTGTAGAGCTGATGTTGAGCATCTGGTTGCAGCTGCAACCGATGGTATCAACAATAAAGGTCCTCCCCCTTCAGGGCAGGCACCATCACAACGACGGATCTTGTTGGGAAGACTTGGTACACAAGCTTCGTAGCACAGGAGATGTGCTGCATCCCAGCAGGTGACTTCGCTGCCTTCTGGGGCACAACACACCCACACCATCACCAAGCTTTCGACTCATGACCTGCGGTCGGAACTTGATCGCCGTTACCGGCAGCAGGACAACCGCGTCCGTATCGAGCATGCTCGCAAGAGGCGAGAGGCTCGGGACAACCCTGCTCCTCAGGGAGTAAGGGGAGGCTGTTCTGGCCTGGCCATGCACTTATGCATGGTCAGATGGCTACAGAAGTTCCGACCTCATTTGTCGGAGAAATTCGACAGGACTGTCAACCACGCCGAGTTTCTTCAAATCTACTCCACCGCTATACTTGCAGCGGGAGGCAATGATGTCGTGATGGCTAACTACTTCCTATTGGCTTTAACTGGGACCGCCAGGTCCTGGTTTATGAGCCTCCCGCCTGACTCCATCAACAGTTGGGCAGAGTTATGCCAACAGTTCACTGCCAATTTCGGGAGTTCATACACCCGACCTGACACTGAACTGGACCTTTTTGCTATCCAACAAAAAATGAGAGAGTCGTTGCGATCCTTTATCCAGCGATTTTCTCAGGTACGCAATACCATCCCCTCAATCTCGGGCGTTTCTATTATTGTTGCATTCAAACAGGATGTCCGAGACAAAAAGATGCTGGAGAAGCTGGCGATTAAAGAAGTCACCAACTCCACGGAAATCTTCAGCCTAGCAGACAAATGTGGCAAAGCTGCGGAGGGTCGTGAGATGCACTCCAAACCACCCCCAGAGGCTAACAAGAAATCCTCCAAGACTGAAGCCACTACCTTCGATAGTAGAAAGAAGAAAATGAAGTCCAACGGCAAGAAGAAGCCGTCGGCCGGCGCACCTACTGCTGCAGCTGCTGCAGCTCCTGGTGGCCGAGGGCCACGCCCCGAGAAACGACCTCGACCATCGTCAGAAGACGGCATCAGCTCCAAAGTGTGGTGTCCGATTCACAAAATGGACAAGAACAGTATGGAAGAATGCCGAGAGGTCCAGAAACTTGTAGAGCGCTACAACAGTCGCCGAGAAGAAGCTCCTTTCTGCCAGCAAGAAGGAAAACAAAAAGTCGACAAAGCTCCGACTGAAGAGGAGCTAGGCTTTTAGGACCCCAAGAAGGTTCTGAAGGTTGTCTACAACACCGCCGACGACGACTCCGACGTCTCTGACAACGAGCGTCGAAAGACCCTAAACACAATTTATGGTGGTTCTTGGTACATTACTTCTCGCCGCATCCTCAAGACAATGATGCAGGACATGGCTGCTGCAGCTCCCACCGCCAGAGCGGAACCTCATCGAAAGTGGATGGACACTCCCATCACTTTTGATGCATCAGACTGCCCTCGTAACATGATCGGAGTTGGCCAACTCCCGTTGATGGTGTCTCTGACCATTAACAATGTTCAACTCCACCAGGTATTGGTGGACGGAGGTGCAGGGCTGAACCTCATAAGCTTTGAAGCCTTCGTCAAGCTCCAGCTCCGACCTTCGGACCTTCACCCCTCTCGACCTTTCTCTGGGGTAGGTCCGGGGGCCATTACACCTCTCGACTCCATCACACTCTCGGTGACCTTCGAGACCCGAGAGAACTACATAACCATGAAGCCGCTCTTCGACGAGGCGCAAATCAGTTTACCGTTCAACGCCATACTGGGCAAGCCTGCTTTGTACAGGTTCATGGCCGCTGCCCACTATGGCTACTTGGTGTTGAATATGCCAACACCTTCGGGCATTCTCAGGATCCACGGGGATCGCACTGCAAGAATCACTACATTGGAAGAACTCCATGCGCTTGCTACAGCGCAGGAGGAAGCATTCGGTAAGGAGCTAGCTCTAAAACCTTCGAGCCCTCGTCATCGAGGCTCAACCTCTGCACCACGTGTGCAACCAAGCAGCGACACTGACGTTCCCGTCAAAGTAGTCCAAATCGGTTCTGATGCTGCTCAGACCACCCGTATATCGGGAGGTCTGAACAACAAATAGGAACTCGTGCTCATCACTTTCCTCCGAGTGAATGTTGACGTGTTTGCCTGGCAACCGTCGCAAATGCCTGGGATCCCTAGAGAGGTGATTGAGCACAATCTGAAGATTCATCCTGACGCACGGCCTGTACAACAGAAGCCCCTGAAAGCATCTAGGCCCCATGAGGTACGGTTTCGGTGATTAATGACAACCATTCGATATTACTAATGAATTTGTGAATGCAAGGTCTCAATAACACTCAATCAAATGAAATCAAAATTACATTGGAGACCCATATAAAATCAACGAATGAGATCAAATCAAATCATATGAAGACAAGAAGTGAAAGCTCTAACTTGATATCACTCAATGCTTGAAGACAATCAAAACAACATTTCAAACAAGTGTCAAAGAGGTCACAAGTTCAAATTCCAAAAGAACAACTCAAAACAACTCGAAGTCAACAAGTTGAACACACCGGATCATCCGATGGTCTTTGAGTTGACTGCATCGGTCGAGTTGTGTGAACAGAAGAAGAAGACCTCAGAGCAAAGAACTCACCGGATCATCCGATGTGGGTGGCTCAGTGACATCGGTCCATCATCACAGATTGCAACACTGTTGGACCAAGTGAAGCACTGGATCATCCGATGTGCAGACTTACACACATCGGTCGATCACTCCAGTAAGCTTCAAGATCAAGCAAAATTCTGGAGGAAGAGCCACCGGATCATCCGATGAGAAGACAGATCAACATCGGTCTAACAACGGTCATATCTGACACAGTGACATCAACTAATTTGGCTTTGACCGATGTTAACTGAAGGGGAGACATCGGATCATCCGGTGTTCGCAGAGAAGTGATGTCAGCCTACTTTTCCAACGGCTATCTCGTGGAGGCTGGCTATTTATACCCCTTCAACCTGTCAAATCGAATAGACTTGAAGCCCAGACATACTCTACACATCCTAGAGCATTCAAGCAATAGAGCTACCACTTTCACATCATTTGCTCATCATTTGTACACCAAGAGATAGGCTAGAACTAGCTAGAGATAGTGCTTGGGTGCCTCCACTCTTGGTGATTGGAGTCTCTAGTGTAGTGAGAGCCATAAGGGAGTGTCCCTTGGTGTGTGCGACTTCCGGAGCTTGCCAAGAAGATTGTGGAAGCCCGGAGGATTCCAAAGTGTACAAGGCTTGAGCTCCACCTTGCCGAGGTTGGCGAACGGAGAAGAATAGTGAAGAACCCCCTTGTCTCGGTGACTTGGGAGTGGCAAAACCCTTCGGTGGGTGCCACAACGTGGATGTAGGTAGATCCTTATGATCTTACCGAACCACGGGATAAACTCCGTGTTCCTTGAGCGTTTGCATCCCTCTCCCTTTTTTACACTTATGCAATCTTCATTCCGCAAATTTAATTTACATTGATTGCATAGTTTAATTGCATAGGGAATTGGGCTTGAGGTCGTTAATCTTAATTGCTTTAAAAAATTGAAAGAAAGCCCAATTCACCCCCCCCCCCCCTCTTGGGCGTTTCGATCCTTACAATTGGTATCAGAGCGAGGTTGCTCATAGGATCATTCTAGCTTCACCGCTAGAGAGCTTAAATGGCCAAGAATGGGGGTTCGGTTCCCACCTTCGAGGGCAAGAACTTTGCCTATTGGAAAGCACGCATGCGTGCCTACCTAGAGGCTATTGCTCCCGAAGTTTGGGAAGCGACCCATGCGGGATTTGGAGATCTCAATTATGTTGGTGATCAACTAAAATGGGATGCTAAGGCTAGAAATGCCATCTATGAATGCATAAGTCAAGACGTTTTTGCTAGAATTGCTAGTAAAGAGAAAGCTTGTGAAAATTGGGCATGTTTAATTGAAATTCATGAGGGCTCATCTCGTGTTAAAGAACTCAAATATCACTTGCTAAAATCCAAGTATGATGAATTCAAAATGCTTCCTCATGAGAATGTTAACCAAATGTTTTCTCGCTTAAATGTGCTCATTGAGGAGATTAACGCACTTGAAATTGCTTCTCTTGGTAAGGGACTTATCAACCGCAAGATCCTCATGCTTCTACCTAAGCCCAAGTACAACATTATCAACTCAATGCTCCAAAAGGAATCACTTGACAACATTGAAGTCTCGGAGCTCATTGGAGAAATTCATGCTCATGAGATGAGCGTACTTGGAATGATGGAGGAGTCATCGTCAAAAACTATTGCTCTCAAGGCTTCAACCAAGAAGACAACTCCCAAGAAAAAGAAAGTGGTTGAGCCTAGCTCAAGCGAAGAAGAGCAAGCAACAAGCGAAGATGACGATGATGAGCTTGCGTTGATGATGAGAAAATTCTCACGTCTAAACTCCAAAATCGCAAAGAAGGGATACTCCTTTGATCCAAAGAAGAAAGCCTTCCTCCCAAGAAAAGATGAAAACAAGACATGCTACAATTGTGGTGATCAAGGCCACATATCATATGATTGTCCAAGACCCGACAAGAGGAAGGACAACCACAAAGGAAAGTATAGAAAGCTAGAAGAAAGTGATGAAGATGAAGAAGAGGTCAAACCCAAGCGCTCCTTTGGAAAGAAGAAATTTGACAAGGGCAAGAAGACCAAGCTCTTTCCAAAGAAGAGAAGAGGGCCTCAAAAAGTCTTCATGTGCGAGGCAAATGAGTGGATCACGGATGAAGAGTCAAGCGATGAAGAGAGTGAAGATGAAGAAAACTTGGCGGGCCTTGCCATCGTCGACAAAGACAACTCACCTCTTCGTCCACCTCCTATGTGCCTCATGGCTAAAGGTAACTCTAAGGTATGTGACGATTCTAGCGATGATGATGATGAGCTCTCCCCCGATGAACTAGCATCTATGATTAGTGAATACCATGTCATCATAAAAAGGGAGAAGAGCAAGGTTAAGGCACTTGAACAAGCTTGTGCCACGCTTGAGAGTGCAAAGCTCGATTTGCATGACAAGTATGTAACCATACTTAAAGAGCATGACACGCTCAAATCACATGTCAAGCAAATCGAGAAGGAGAATGCTCAAATCAAGCATGATCATCATGAGCTTGACTTAGCAAACCAAGCACTCTTGGGAAAGCACAATGACTTGGTTCAAGAACATAAAGTGCTTAACCTTGCTTATGAAGCAATTGAACTAAAAATGAAAAACATGAAAAAGGAAACCCTTGATGGCAAAGTATCAACTATTTCACATGCCACTAATACTTTGGATAAGTATTTGCCTTTGAAAGCAAGCCTTAGGGAGAAGGAATTGATGGACGAAATTGAAAGTCTCCGCACTAGTGTGGTGAGACTTTCCAAGGGGGAGGACAAGCACAAGGAAATCCTCTACCAACAAGCCAAAGGCTTCAACAAGAGAGGACTTGGATCCTTCCCGGTGCTCAACAAAGGGAAGGTGCCCTCACCGGAGCTTAGGACGAGCTTCATCAAAGAAGTTGGATCCTATTGCCAACATTGTGAGGTCACCGGACACCACACGAGGGAGTGTCCTCTTCCCAACCGTCCTTCTCCCAAATTGCCTCCTAACTACAAATCTACTTTCCATGATTATCACTATCTCTTAAGCAAAGTAGGTGGCAAGGTGAAGGCAAGGTTCATCGGCAAAGACATTAAGGGCATGAAGGGGAAGCTCCCCAAGCAACTTTGGGTCCCAAAATCACTTGTATCACACATACAAGGACCTAAGTTAGCTTGGGTGCCTAAACTCAAAAACTAACTTCATGTGTGTAGGTGAACTACAAAGCCGGAGGAAAGCATTGGGTACTCGATAGCGGGTGCACTCAACATATGACCGGCAATGATGGTATGTTCACCACCATAGAGAACCCCGATAATCATGAACAAGTCACCTTTGGTGACAACTCAAAGGGGAAGGTAATTGGTTTAGGTAAAATTGCTATTTCACATGATTTGTCCATTTCTAATGTACTATATGTTAAGTCACTTAGTTTCAATCTACTTTCCATTGCACAACTATGTGATCTTGGACTAACGTGCACCTTTGACAAGAATGGTGTTGTAGTAACTAGTGAATCAAGCAAAGAACTAATCTTTAAAGGATTTCGGCATGGACATCTTTACTTGGTGGACTTCTCCAACAAGGATGCTAGCTTGACCACTTGTATTTTCACTAAGACAAGCTTGGGTTGGCTATGGCATCGACGCATTGCTCACATTGGGATGAGCAAGCTTAAGAAGTCGTTCAAGCTTGGGATGGTGACCGGCGTGAAGGATGTCACGTTTGAGAAGAACAAGCTTTGTAGTGCTTGTCAAGCTGGGAAGCAAGTTGCTTCACACCACCCAATGAAGACAATGGTGTCAACCTCCAAGCCGCTTGAACTACTCCACATGGACCTCTTCGGACCATCCACATATCAAAGTCTTGGTGGTAATTTCTATTGTCTTGTTATTATTGATGACTATTCTAGATATGCTTGGACCTTGTTTCTAGGTGACAAGGGTGAAACTCCGGAAATCTTCAAGACCTTCGCTAAACGTGCTCAAAAGGAATTTCAACTTCCCATCATCAAGGTCCGGAGTGACAACGGCACCGAGTTCAAAAACTACAACATTGGGGAGTGGTGTGATCGTGAAGGCGTGAAGCATGAGTTTTCGGCCACATACACCCCTCAACAAAACGGTGTCGTTGAAAGGAAGAACAAGACTCTCATCACCCTTGCTAGAGCAATGCTTGATGACTATGGCACGTCGGAGAAGTTTTGGTGCAACTTCCATGCAGACTTCTACAAATCAATGTACCTCCCGATGAAGACACCGGTGGTGCGCAGTCAGTGGATTGACTGGGCCCACCTAGAGAAGAAGAAGTGCTCAGCCTTTGATGAGGTCATTGCTGCAGCTGAGAGGCATGGCCTGAAGGATCTCTTTGCCTTCAGGCATAACTGGAATGATGAAGTGATTGCACAGTTCTTTGCAACTTGCCACTTCTCAAGTGAGGATGAAGAGAGTGTTACTTGGATGACACACGGATCTAAGTATAGTATCACTCAAGAGGAGTTCAATAATCTGCTCCATCTGGACACCTCTGGACCTGACAGGCTGATCATCCACAACATTGGTGTCATGGAGAAGGATAGGATGAAATTCCTATATGAGCCTAACTCAAAGTATGTTCCTCCCTCTACAAAGCACATGAAACCATTCTTTGTGGTCCTCAACAGAGTGCTGAGGAAGACTATTGCTCCTAAAGATGGAGATGCTGGGAGTGTGCAGGGTTACCTCAGAACCCTAATGAGAGTCATAAGCAGGGACCGCCCATTTGATGTAGCGGAGTACATTTGGAATGATATGGTCAACATATCCTGTACGCCTAACAGGTCATGTGGCTATGCTCCCTACCTCATGTATGTGATTAAGAAAGTCACAGGTATTTAGTTCATGAAGGATGTGGAGCACACCCCCTTGAGGCCTCAGAAGCCTCAACCAGTGAGCATCCAGGCTGCTCCCTCACCGATCTCCAGTCCCGAGGCACCAACAAGAGCAAGAAGCAGTGCTAGGTAGGTCCCTACCTCTAGGGAAGCCCCTCAGAGAGGATCCGCCAGTGGGATCCTCAAATACTTGTCAGCAATCTTCTCCTCCTGCAAAAAGACCGAAGTGAAGGTCCACAAACTCAACAAGAAAAGAAAGGAGGACATGAAGTATATAAAGGCCAATGTGGAGCAAATCTGTCGGAAGCTAGAGATAGACCCCATTGGATCTCCAGTGATATCTGAGGAGTCTGACCCGGATTTCACCGAGCTCGGGCCCTTGTCCCCTTCCGAGCTTGCCTATTTTGGCATTGGGGGCTCGAGCAGCTCCGCTCCACCTCCTCCCTCTCCTCCTCGTCAAGCAGAAAGCGAAGAAGATGAAGACGATGACGAGAGGACCGACAGTGAAGAGTGAAGACCCTAGGACCCTCCTCTCCTTCTTTTTGGTGTCTTGATGCCAAAGGGGGAGAGATTGAGGGGGAGTCTTAGCTTTAGCTGTGGTAGAGTGCGAGGAGAGAGTCTTTATCTTTCATTTGTGATTGTAATAGTTTAACTCTGGCGTTATATTAAGTTTGGTCCTGTGATGAATTGCTTAATTTATTTGGAGTGTGTGATGAAAACTGTGTTTTTGCCCCTGGAATGTCATATGCATTTGATATCGGTTGATTAATGTAAATCCTGTCATTTTCAATGTATTCATGCACTTAGTATGCATCCCACTATAAAGAATGCACATATGGATAATTTTCTTGTTGCTTGATGTATTTTTAAGTCATATGTGCATCCTTTGTGAAAAATCTCATTTTCGCCTCATTTTGTGAAATCTCAATTGGTTGTCATCAATCACCAAAAAGGGGGAGATTGAAAGTGCATCTAGGACTCCCTTGTGGGTTTTGTATGATTTATGACAAACAATTGGGATCCTAATCCTTCTGTTGAGATGAATGCAGGCAAATAATGAAAAATGAGCAAAATGCCAAAAAGAAAGGAAATGAGAAGCAAAATGAACTTGAGCTCAAGAAGAAGAAAATAGTAGATTATTATGTATAGAGTGTGTTAAGGAAACACACCCAAGAGCTCAATCACTTTCAAGCACACACATACAATGCACAAAGTTATACAGGACCGGACTAGTCCGATATCAGCCGGACTAGTCCGATGTCACATTCTGCACTAGATCGGACAAGTCCGGTCTCCACCGGACTAGTCCGATATCTTTCTGATCCACTTCGGACTAGTCCTCCCCAATGCGGACTAGTCCTAAACACAATGCACAAGTCACACAAAATCGGACAAGTCCGTTGTGATCCGGACTAGTCCGATAATTCTTTCTGATCCACTTCGGACAAGTCCGGTGTCTACACGGACTAGTCCGATATACGCACTGATCTAAAACGGACAAGTCTTCCAAGTGCGGACTTGTCATCCTAAACACTTAGGGTTTCATATGACCGGACAAGTCCGATGTCAATTGGACTAGTCCGAAGATTTCTAGTAGTGAAATCAGACAAGTCCATTGTCAACCGGACTAGTCCGATATTCCTAGACACTTAGGGTTTGCTACACACAGCACACCGGACTAGTCCGGTGACCACCACGGACTAGTCCGATTTTTCTGAACCCTAACGGTCACTTTTAGAAACCCCATATAAATAGAGGTGCACGGCCCACTTTTACAATCTCTCGAACCCTAGCGCCGTCACACCTCCCAAGAGACTCAAAAACCATCTCTCTCCACGATATTAAGTGCAAAATCAATCAATCCATTGAAAATCACTCCTAGATCATTGGAGAGACACTTGGCACACATCATTGAGCTCTTGGTTTGATTCTCTAACACACTTTTACGTTTCAATTTGTAATTTTCGAGTGTGTTATTGGTGTCATTGTGAGTTGTAATCAAGGGAGCTCTCAACGTGTGAGAACGCCCCTTCAACTTGGTTATTTACCCTTTGTGATTAGTGGAAGAGGATTGGCCTTCGTGGCGATCCGACGAGGAAAGGGTTGGAGAAGACCCGGTCCTTTTGTGGGCTCCTCAACGTGGATGTAGGTTGCCTTCGTGGTAGCCGAACCACGAGATAAATCGTGTGTCTTGTCCTTTTTGTGTTCTTCATCTAATTTGATCAACTTAATCTAGGGTTTGATTCAATTCATTCAATCTAAGTCTAATTGTTGATCAAGAGCTTTAACTACAATAGAATCTGACATACAACTATTAAATTGAGATTCAAGTTTATATTTCCGCTGCAAACATTAATGAATCAATCAAATTGTCTGAACTTGATCAACCTAGCCCGTGAAAACCGGACTAGTCCGCACATTACCGGACTAGTCCGATATCTCTAGTATTAACCTTGTTGTTGAGTGTTACAGGAACCAAGAAAAATCAAGAAGGCCTATTCACCCCCCCTCTAGGCCTACATTCACTCCTCCACATGGATCTCTTTGGTCCAGTTTCGTACATCAGCATCGGCGGTAACAAATACGGTTTAGTAATTGTTGATGATTTTTCAAGATTTACCTGGGTATTTTTCTTGTATGATAAATCAGAAACTCAGGGGATCCTCAAGAAGTTCTTGAAAAGAGCTTGGAACAAATTCTCATCAACCATAAAGAACATCAGAAGTGACAACGGGACAGAATTCAAGAACCTCCAAGTTGAAGAGTTTCTCGATGAAGAAGGGATAAAGCATGAATTATCGGCACCCTACTCCCCTCAACAAAATGGAGTGGCGGAAAGGAAGAACAGAACATTGATCAAAATGGCGAGAACTATGTTGGATGAATACAAGACATCAGATCGATTTTGGGCAGAAGCGGTGAACACCGCTTGCCATGCCACGAATCGACTGTATCTCCATCGACTACTGAAGAAAACTCCATATGAGCTCCTTACCGGTAAAAAGGCTAATGTTTCTTATTTTAACGTTTTTGGTTGCAAATATTTTATTCTGAACAAGAAACAGAGGGCCTCGAAGTTCGCTTTGAAGTCCGATGAAGGATTCTTGTTCGGTTATGAATCGAATGCCTACGCCTATCATGTCTTCAACAAGGTGTCCGACCTTGTTGAAGTAGCAAGTGACGTAGTGTTCGATGAATCTAACGGCTCACAAGTGGAGCAAGTTGATAAGTGTGTGTTAGATAAAGAGGAAGCTCCATATGAAGCACTGAAGAAAATGGGACTTGGTGATATCTTACCACAAGAGCAAACATTCGACTCAAATGCACAAGATGAACCTCAACACGGAGGTAATGATCAAGGGGGAGCTCTTGCACAAGATCAAGAGGAGGAAGATCAAGAAGATCAGGACAATCATGGAAACAATGATCTAGGGGGAGACAATGCACATGAAGATAATGAAGAACAAACAACTACACAAGCTCCACACCCAAGAGTACACCAGAGCGTGCAAAGAGACCACCCTGCCAACAATATCATTGGAGATATTGCTAAGGGAGTAACTACTAGATCTCGAGTTGCAAATTTCTGTGAATCCTATTCTTTTGTGTCTTTTCTGGAACCATACAGGTAGAAGAAGCCTTAAGGGATCCGGACTGGGTGATTGCAATTCAAGAGGAGCTGAACAACTTCAAGAGAAATGAAGTATGGGAGCTGGTGGAGAGACCAAAGGCGAACATAGTTGGAACCAAATGGGTCTTTCGGAACAAGCAAGATGAACATGGAGTAGTAACAAGAAATAAGGCTAGATTGGTGGCCAAAGGTTATTCTCAGGTCGAAGGTTTGGACTTCGATGAAACTTTCGCTCCTGTAGCTAGACTTGAGTCCATTCGTATTTTATTGGCATATGCTACTCACCATAATTTTAAGCTGTATCAAATGGACGTCAAAAGCGCTTTCTTAAACGGCCCACTCAAGGAGGAAGTTTGTGTGGAGCAGCCACCAGGATTCGAAGACCAGAAGTATCCCAACCATGTCTACAAACTGCGTAAGGCTCTCTATGGCCTCAAACAAGCTCCTCGAGCTTGGTATGAGTGTCTTAGAGATTTTCTAATTCAGAATGGATTCAAAATTGGTAAAGCTGACTATACACTTTTTACTAAACATTGTGATGATCATTTATTTGTATGTCAAATTTACATTGATGACATTATCTTTGGATCCACTAACAAATCCTTCTGTGAAGAATTTAGCAAAATTATGACAGATAGGTTCGAGATGTCAATGATGGGCGAATTGAAGTTCTTCTTGGGATTCCAAGTGAAGCAACTAAGAGAAGGTACATTTATAAGCCAAACCAAATATACACAAGACATTCTCAAGAAATTCACTATGGACAAAGCCAAGCCCATCAAGACACCCATGACCACTAATGGACACCTCGACCTCAATGAAGACGGTCCAAATGTGGACCAAAAGGTATATCGGTCCATGATTGGCTCCTTACTTTATTTATGTGCATCTAGGCCAGATATTATGCTTAGTGTTTGCTTGTGTGCAAGGTTTCAAGCTGCACCTAAAGAGTGTCACTTAGTTGCGGTAAAAAGAATCCTAAGGTACCTTGTGCACACACCCAAATTCGGTCTTTGGTATCCCAAAGGATCCAAATTTAACTTGATAGGATATTCCGATGCTGACTATGCAGGATGCAAAGTCGATAGAAAGAGCACGTCAGAGACTTGTCAGTTTCTTGGTAGGTCCCTGGTCTCTTGGTCATCTAAAAAGCAAAACTCCATTGCTCTTTCCACAGCAAAAGCAGAATATGTTGCAGCCGGTAGCTGTTGCGCACAACTACTTTAGATGCGACAAACCCTTAGGGACTACGGCTACAATCTTAACCATATCCCGCTTTTATGTGACAATGAAAGTGCAATAAAAATTGCACACAACCCGATAGAGCACTGAAGAACTAAGCACATAGATATCCGTCATCATTTTCTTAGAGATCATTCATTAAAAGGTGACATTGCTATTTCACATGTTAGAACTGAAAAACAACTTGCGGATATTTTTACCAAACCATTGGATGATAAAAGGTTTTGTGAACTTAGGAATGAACTTAATATTCTTGACTCTCGAAATGTGGCTTGAAACGTTGCACACCTGGTTGAAACTTCAAATGTTACATTTTATTGCTAAAACTGCCCCTCACCTCTTTTTTCTCCTAAGAAAACTAATTTTAATGAAGAAATCTTGGAATTTATGACCAATTTTTTATTGTTGATTACTTTCTGGTCATAATTACCAAGATTATTTGCAAAACTTGTCCTTGGATCACTATTAGTTATCTCTAAATACTCAGTTTTTCCAGGGACACCGGACTAGTCAGGTTTGCCACCGGACTAGTCCAGACAGTCTCTCTTTCCTAGGTTTTCCAGGGGCATCGGACTAGTTAGTCCTCTGACCGGACTAGTCTGGTCGGCCGCGTATATAAGTAGATGGCCGGCCCAAAACCATTTCAAAGCTCCCTCCACTTTGAGTTGAACCTTCACCTCTCAAACCCTAGCCCCCAAAAGTGATTTTTGAGTTGAGCCCTCAAAATCCAAGTTTTCTCCGTGGGAAATCCTCCCCTCGACAAGTTGATACTCCACTCCAAACTCATCCGGATAGATTTGTGCTCTTTCAACGCGAATCTTCAAATCTCGTTAAATTTCTCCCTAAAATCAAACTCTCAACTTTTCTAGTTCTAGCTTATTTCTCTTGATTCCAAGGAAGTACATTAGCTTCATAGATGTATTCCTTTCACCTTCATGCTCCTTTGCATCCTTAGATAGAAGTTGTAATTCATAGTTTTTGTTAGGATTCTTGTACCAGGCCGGACTAGTCCGGTACACCGGACAAGTCCGCACTCTGAAACCGGACAAGTCTGGTCTCTAACATTTGAATCCTCACATCTCCTTCATTCTTAGTTCATTCTCATCTAAATCATGAACTCCTTATTAGGCATGATGTCTTTAAGCTCAGATGACATCTTCTTCCATGTTGATGAAGAAGTTGAACGTGAAAAAGTGAAGAGAGCCAAGGAGAGGCACATGAAGAAAAGACATGAGGTAAATGTGCACTCTCCACCCTCCAACGACAACTTGCCCAAGAAAAGGAGGGTGGTTGTTAACAAGGCCCAAGGAAAAGCTGGTGAGAGCTCCTCAGGGCCAAAGAGGACTCTCAACAAAGGAAACGGGCTTGCTAGTGGTCCCATTGGACCCCTGAAGATGAAGAACCCAAGTCACTGCAACAGGCAGCGCTCGGGTAAAGATTTCACCGGAAAAAGGGGTGAGCTTGCCGATAGCTTCAGGCAGGTTAATGTGTATGATCAACCTCGGCAATGCTCAGACCCAAGATTTTGGAGCAACTTCCATGCCGACTACTACGAGCATGTGTTTATGAAGATGAAGAATCCCGTTGTAGAGAGTCAATGGGTGAATGTTGGATACTTACAATCAAAGAGACATCCCGCCTTTCGTGAGGTGGTTGAGGCCCTGGAGAGGCACAGCTTGAAGGATCTGTTTGCCTTTGAGTGTAACTGGAACAATGAGGTCATCACCCAATTTTACTCTACCCTCTACTTTGCTCGTGGTGATGGAGACAGTCTGACTTGGATGACTCATGGTTCCAAGTACAGTGTCACCTATGATGAATTTGCAAGAATCCTCCACCTTGAACACACTTTGGATCATGATCTTATCATCCACAATCTGCAACCCTTGGAGAAGGATGAGCTCAAATTTATCTATGACACAAGAATGCCTTATGTCCCTCCCAATATCAAATATTTGAAGCCCTTCTATGTGGTCCTCAACAGAAAATTGAGGAAGACAATAGCCCCGAAAGATGGAGATGCGGGGACTATTCAAGGAACTTTGAGGACCCTAATGAAGGTCATTGGTGGGAGGAGATCGTTCAATGTCTTTGAATACATCTACAATGACATTGTGAACATCTCAATCACTCCAAACAGATCTTGCGGGTATGCCCCGTACATCATGTACATGATTGAGAAGGTGACTGGACTTGAGTTCGTCAAGGATGTTCACCATATGGGGTTGAAACCGCAAAAGCCCACCGAGTACACGCTACCTTCAGCTCCTGATGCACCTCCCTCCCTTGAAGCTGAGAGGAGGACTAAACAAACTCGGGATGTGAATGCCACAAGATCTTCAACTGCTCCTCCTAGCTCTGCACCTGCCCATGAACCCTTCGGTGGTGTGCTCAAAATGCTCACCTCTATCTTTGCCTGCTGCCGCAAGATTGAAGTCAGGCAGAAGAAGCATCAACAATATGTCAATGCCAACATCAAAGCCATCTGTGACAAGCTGGAGATTGAGCCCGTGGGATCCCCGCCCGCCTTCGAGGACTCCGAGAAAGAGCCTGCTCTAGAGAATGATTATGGTGGTGAAGATGAATACCGGACCGAGACTGAAGAAGAGAGTGGCGATTTCCCCTCAATTTTTCCCTTTTTGGTGCCTTGATGCCAAAGGGGGAGAGATTGAGACTAGTAGGCGGTGTCTTTATGTTTTTATGATCAAGGACGTGTACTTATTTTTAAAACCTTGTAATGCACTATTTCTTCTCTTATGTGTGATGCTTATTGTTGCTTGAATGATTATCTCTATGCTCATTATTGATTACCTTTACTTCATCACACCTTGTTGATCACACACATGTTAGGCACCCCACCATAAGGTGTGTGCATATGTGATAAGCTTTTTGTGGACTTATCGTTATTCTCATATGTGCACACCTTATGAAAATCAAGATTTTATTCTCAATTGTGATATCTCAAATGGTTGTCATCAATCACCAAAAAGGGGGAGATTGTAAGTGCATCTAGGATATCCCTTGTGGGTTTTGGCTAATTGATGACAAACATATGAGATCCTAATGAAACTACTAAGATATTGCAGGACAAACAAGTGAAACAGCTCGGTGCGCACAAAAAGGTGAAAAATGAAGTGGTGTTCAAAGAGAGATACTTTGATGAAGCTTGGAAGACCAAATTAGATTTTGAATGTATAGGGAGTGTATGAAAGACACACTCCAAGAGCTCACAACTTTGCGCGAGGGTAAGGGATTAAAATTAACTTAACTTTCATAAAGCACCGGACTAGTCCGATCATGGATCGGACTAGTCCGTTTATCTTTCTGGAATCTCACTTATTGGGAGACCGGACTAGTCTGTGCGTCCACCGGACTAGTCCGTTGATCTTTCTGGAGTCTCTCATATTGAGGGACCAGACTAGTCCGTTGACCACCGGACTAGTCCGTTGACCTTTCTGGAGTCTCCCATATGTGGAGATCGGACTAGTCCGCGGACTAGTCCGTTGAACTTTCTGGAGTTCACCTTCACACAACACCGGACTAGTCCCAGCTTGGACCGGACTAGTCCGACAGACTTTCTGGACTTCAAAATACACTGAGACCGGACAAGTCCGGACTTGCACCGGACTAGTCCGGTGTTAGGGTTTTTCAACGGCTACCTTTTTGGAAACCCTATAAATAGAGAGTCCACGGCTTTTCTATAAAAACACACGTCAAATACTGATCAAAGAAAAAACCCTAGCGCCGCCACTTCGTCCCAAGAGCCCAACACATCTCCCCACACATCTAAAGTGCAAAAAGAGTGAAATCAATTGAACACTTGGATTCAGGATTGGGAGATCGTCGTTCTTTCATTGCGAGCTCTTGGGGTTTGATCTTTCTACACTCATACTCTGCATTGTAATACTTTTGAGTGTATTTGATCACTTCTTTCGTTGTAATTCTCGTGGCAGCCCTCAACGTTTGAGGTTGCCCCACAAACTTGGTGATTACCCGTGATAGTGGAATCAAGTCGGCCTTCGTGGTGACTTGAAGAGGGTTGGAGACCCAGCTCTGTGTGAGCTTCCTTAACGAGGACGTAGATCTCGTGGTGAGATCGAACCTCGGGAAAAATTCGTGTGTCTTGCGCCTTATTTCCTTTAAATTTTGTTCATTAGATCACTTGAGTGCTAAACATCAACCTAAGGCAATTATAAGTTTTACCTGCACTCTTATATTAATCTCAAATAAAAATATCAGTTGTTCTCATTTCCGCTGCTAAATAAATTTAGTTTCCCAAATAACACCTAATCAACACACATATTTTTAGCACACTGGACAAGTCCGCCCACACGACCGGACTAGTCCGGCCAACCAAGTTTTGACGATTCTATTAAGTGTGCAGGAAATTCAAAAGGCCTATTCACCCCCCCTCTAGGCCACATTCACAAGGCAACCAACAACATGGCAGAATATGAAGCTCTCATCTATGGGCTCAAGGTGGCACTATCCTACGGTGTCAAACAACTGTTGGTGAAGGGTGATTCACATCTCATCATAAAACAAGTCAAAGGTGAATGTTGCTGCAACAACCTCCAACTAGCCGCTTATCTCCTTGAAGTCCAGAAACTTCAGAAAGACTTAAAAGTCTTGGATCTCCGCCATGTTCAGTGTCTTCATAATATTGAAGTCGATGAACTCTCGACGAAGGCTTCAACCGGAGCTCCGGCTCCTGACGGAATCTTCGTGTGGAGGTTATCAAGACCAACAACTCAGTCTGTCGAACTGAGTGAAGGGGGCGAGACCAGCACCTCGAAGCTGGCGATCCTGGTGGCCCTGTTACCATAGCGTCCACCAAGGGTCGTAGGTGCTGCCGGAAGCTTCGAGCAACCCAGCACGCAAGACTCAGAAGATCAAGTTAGCTCTGATGCATGGATCTCGGAGATCCAGAGCTATTTGAAAGACAACATACTTCCTGAAGATGGTGTATCCACTGACCGGATCGTCAGATTGCCTAAAAGATACACGCTGGTAGAAGGAGATCTCTACCGGCGCGGTGCCAACGGCGTCCTAATGTGGTGCATTGCAAGGAAAGAAGGAGCTCGCGAAGATTCATGGAGGCGAGTGTGGGAACCATGCGTATTCTCGCACGTTGGTCGGTAAAACCTTTTGGCATGGCTTTTACTAGCCTACAACACTCCAGGATGCAGTCGAGCTAGTGAAAAAGTGTGAAGCATGCCAGTTTCACTCAAAACAAATTCACACACCGGCTCAATCACTGCAAATGATACCTCCTACATGGCCATTCGTTGTGTGGGGTATGGACATCTTGGGACCATTCCCAAAAGCTGTCAGAGGTTAGTAGTTACAGGTTGCTATACGTCCCCATCGACAAGTTCACCAAAAGGACAGAAGCTACTCCAGTTGTAACAATCAACAAGCAATCAGCAATCAAGTTCTTGAAATCCATAATATGCAGATTTGGAGTTCCAAACAAAGTCATAACTGACAACGGAACTCAATTTACAAGTGTTGTATTCCAAGAATATTGCAAAGACATCGACATTCAAGTCAGCTACGCATCAATAGCTCACCCAACAAGGAATGGTCAAGCCGAGAGAGCCAATGCAGAAATTTTAAAAGGACTCAAGACGCGCACATATGAGCGTTTGAAAAAGCATGGAGCCAATTGGATCGAAGAGCTTCCATCTGCACTGTGGGCAAGCAGGACTACACCTAACTGGTCCACTGGAGAGACACCCTTCTTCTTGGTGTACGGAGCTGAAGCAGTCGTTCCTCCGGAGATCACCATGGGGTCACTCCGGGTCCAGACCTTCGACGAAGCCGCGCAGGACCAGCTCCGACGTGAAGACCTTAACCTCGTCGACGAGGGAAGGTTCCAAGTAGCTGTTCGGAATGCACGATATCGCCAAGCGCTCCGTCGCTATCATCGAAGGCATGTGCGCAACTGATAGCTCGAGGAAGGCGACCTGGTGCTGCGGAAAATACTAACTCGCAAAGGGATGAATAAACTTTCCCCCAGCTGGGAAGGTCCCTTCCGAGTGATCAAAGTATGTCGTCCCGGATGCGTTCGCTTGGCAACTGAGGATGGGACTCCGCTCCCTAATCCTTGGAACATCGAGCACCTCTGTAAGTTTTACACTTAGAATCATGAAGGTGAGTCTATAATCGCACACGATGTATGTTATAGAGTCAATATACAAAATCGGGTAGGTCCTCCGGGAGAACATCCGGACCCTTCCGGGAGGGTCGAGGAAGTTCCAGTAACACTTGATACAGTCATAACACTAAAAGTGTAACTACCTGCCCTGAGCTAGTACAAGATGTATAACGCACTTAGCATGGTACTAAGTGTGTCATTATCTCCCCTGTAATCCGGACCTATAATGAAAGACATTGTTGTGTGAAAATAGAATCCACGTGCATTTATTTTTGTACAAGGCTCAATATTTGGAATTATTATTATACCTCTTGTCTATAGTGAAGTTGTGCAATTCTTTTTAAAGTTTTAGTCCAAGTTATTTATATGTGTTACAAGTTATATTGTTGGTCTTTTTGGATCTGAACATTGTTGCATAGTCTACTTGCCTGAACGCCAAGCCAACATAGGTCTGGAGTGCGCTATCGACTTAGCCTGGTCCTGCACCCTAAGTACGCCACTCTACCTATACCCCGGCAGACCTCAATAGGGTGAGTACTAAAAAAAGGCATACAGGTCTGGAAAGATTACATCAATATGCTTGTTATCATATTAAATTTCTTTGAATATAAAATTAAAATAAGAATGATAAGTCACAAACAATTTATAGACAAGAGGACAAATTTTGCTCTTTTTCTTGTCTCCGATGTGCAGGAAAAACAAAAAACTCATAACGATGGTGGACAATGTCGGAGCTACTAAGCTCCGACAACCCCAGGGGGGCCCGCCGTCGATGTTCTACGCGTTGATAGTGGGTGCCGTCAGATCTACCAAGCTCCGCCAATACCAGGGGGGCCGCCGTCGACGTTCTATGCGTTGATAGTGGGTGTTGTCGGTTCTACCAAGCTCCGACAACCCCAGGGGCCTGCCTCGACGAATTGTGCGTTGGCATCGGGCGCTACCGGACCTATCAAGCTCTGATAAATCTCAGGGGTCCGCCGTCGATGTGTTATATGCTGATGGTGGGTGCCGTCGGAGCTATAAAGCTCCGACATCCCTAGGGGGCCCGCCGTTGACACGACAAATGGTTTCCGGAAGCATCGGAGTTAAAGGCTTTGTGCCTAAATTCTATAAGTTTGAAGCGTTTAAGTCATCAACATATTGTCAAAACCTTTTGGTACATGTTCACAATCAAATTGTGCACATATATCAGGGGGCCAACAAGACAAAGCACAATATGTTGAAGACAAAGTGAAATTCATAGCAGAAAGAGTGGATTTCATTCATTCAGAGTACTGGATTACAAAATTAGGAATACAACAGAAAGAAAAAAGGAAAAGGTCCTAACTATTGGAGGATCTAAGTCTTGTGGAAAAACGAAGCAACCTTCTCAGGAGCCTCTTAGACACTAGCTTTGGCGGCATCCTCCTCTTCGGCAATAAGTCCTTCAAAGACTGGATCGAGAGAGAATTGGGGGTCTCAACTTCTGTAACACGCCAAGACATACTCGACGACGTGTTTAGCCAGAGATTTCCCCTTCTGTCTCCAGCTGATCAGTGATGACATTACCCATCGCGTCGAGTTTGCCGCCAGCAGAGCCAAGTGCCACCAGTGTCTGGTCCAGCTCCTGCGCTGGGTCCTCCGGGTGTATTGGACTGAAGCCAAGTGACACAAGGGCCCTGTGCGCACGTCCTAGAAAATCCCATACCATCAGGGATTCGGTTGCCCTTGAGCTCTGCATCTCCTCCAATAACCTCCGGGCGGCCGCTAGCTCCGAACTCTCCCGAGCGAGACGCTCAACCGCTTTGGCATGTTGCTGCATATTCTCAGCTAGTTGCTTTTCACGGTCGGATAGCTCCGTCTCCCAGAGGTGGATGCGATCCTGTCGTTCCGTCAGGTCCTTCTCCCTGCCCCTCACTTTCTCTTCTCTGATGGCAATATCACCCTCTCATTTTGAGAGATCCTGCCCCAGTTTCCAGTGCTTCTTCTTTTTTCCGCACTCCACAGATCCAACTTCTTAGTACAATCTGCCAAATTTTGCTCAGCCAGAGTCAATTTATGGGTGAGCTCCACCTCTCTCTTCAAAACATTTGTTCCAGGAGCTTCTGTTCTCTTGTATCAAGGTCTGCTCGACGCTTCAGGAGGACCTCGTTCAATTCATTAAGGTTTTCGTGACGCTCATCAGCAACATCACTCTGGCTTGCTCGAGGATCTCCCGAGAATTAGCGTCAAGCGCCCTGATAGCTGCTTCCTTCTCTTCCAGCAGTTTGCCCCAGTATTCCATCCGAGTCGTTTTCCTCTTCACCCACTCCTTCTAATCAGCAAGCCTCGTCTGTGCAAGCTTGGTCTCGAAGTGGAGCCTACTGCGCCAATGCCTCAAAGTGTGACACTCCTCTTCTAGGACCTTACTCTCGTGGTCGAAGGCAAGCTGAACTTGTCGGAGGCTCGAGCAGGCACTGTCTATGGACAATGCCAAGGGGATAGGCTCCGGACCTGCTGGGGTCATCTTTGCTGGTTCCAGGGGATTCTCCATAACAAAAATAGGGTCCCACTCTAAAAGTGAGGCCCCCTGAGCTTCTGTGGCACTAGGGCCACCCACCGGGAGCTCCTCAGCGACCGTAACGGAAGAGCCCATTGGGGGAACTTCTACCTCCGGAGTTGAAGCCGAAGGCCCTACCTTTGGGTCTTCAGTCGCTGGCTCCGTAGGTGGAGAGCCTGCCACTGCCTCTTCATTTTGTTCTGCCTCGGGCATGGGCACCTCTGGAGCAGTTACTTTCGGGGTGGTCGTTGAAGCTTCACCCGAAGCCATTTCCATCATCGGCTCTAGTGCCGGTACGTCAGCTACTTCCGGCTCAACTGCCGGAGCTTCAACAACTTCCGTCTCAAGGGCTGGAACTTCAAGTACCACCGACTCGGTTGTCGGGGCATTAACGACTTTTGGCTTAAGGGCCGGAGCTTCTGGCACCACCGGTTCGTCCACGAGCTCATCAGCAACTTCTGGCGCAGCGACTGGAGCCTCAATTACCTCTGGCCCCGTTGCCGGAGCTTCCACCATCTTCGCGTCCTGTGTAAGAGCTTCAGTCGTTGGTGACACCGGTACTGGAGCGTCTTCATGCATGTCTCCCCCGTGGTCCGGCGCTACCACATGAGTCTTTGGCGATGACTCTTAATCTAGATCCACGACAGCTGGCACCGGAGCTGCCGTGACCTCAACACCACTTGAGGAGGCATGGGGGTTGAAGTTGGAGTTTTCGTCCGCACCGTTTAGGCCGTTGCGACGGAGGCCGAATCTTTAGACCCCGATTTTGACGCCCTACAGTCAAAAAATTGGAAGATACAAAACATGACAAAAATAAGAGTGGCAAATCAAGGTGAAAAAGCAAAGCTTACCTTGGGAAGCTACCGCTCCAATCGGCGCATAACCTCTTCGCCGGAGGCTCAGAGCCAGAACTTGCCATGGTTGGCACGGAAGGAGCTCCAGAACGTTGCCCGGAGTCTGCCGTCGTCATTGGTGTAGCCCCAGCCAAGGTCTCCCTCGGTCGGGAAGAACCTTCGGACTTAGAGCCCCTCGCTGGCACCGGGACAAGAGTCGACTATCCGGAGCTAGTGCCTCTCGAAGACGCTTGCATCGGAGGAGGTGTAGCCGCAGAAGATCTCCCTCGCCGGGGAGAAGGGGCAGTCGTAGATGGAACATGCCTGACAGACCTCCCATCAGCGTGCTTCAGTTTTCTCTTCCGGCTGGAAGATTCGGCTGGCTCCTTGCCCTTGCCCTTGCCCTTGCCGATGTCTTCAACCCTCTGGCTCAGAGCAGGGGCAGCCACCTCTTCGGAAGCTCCGGGGATTACAACCCTGAAGGTCCGACGTTTTTCCACCTCACCAAGGTCATCTAGCACCGACATCTTCCTCCGGAGCTCCCTGTTGATCTCTGGAATCATGTTCAAAGGTAGGAAAGCAGCCGTCGGAGCTAAGGCATCGGTGTCGATTGACTCATGCTGAAACTTCTTGAGATGGAGCTTCAAAGCTTCGTCATCCAAGTTGGATTTCAAACCGGTTTCAATCCATCACGCTGTTGAAAGCCCAGGCGAGCTTCTCCCTCCTCCTCAGCGGAGCCCACCTGTTCACCAAGAAGTTCCCGAAGACCATTTAGGGGGTCACTCCACCCTCCACACACTCTCGGATCATGGTCAGGATAGGGTTGAAAGCATCCGACAGCTTCGGAACTACATTCCAGGCATCGATGTCGACGTTGGGGAGTCCTTGGGGCAGCCCCAACCTGTCGTGCTCATCCACTGCAATGGTGACCCAATCCTTCTTCCAGTCATCACATTTGCTGGAGGGGGACGACTTCAAGTACTTGAAGGGGAAATTCTTGCGCTTCACAAAGTAGTAGATGCCAAGGAGCTCAGTCCCCTTGCCGGTGGTGTGAACCGTGAAGAAGGTCCGGAACAACTCGACGTAGGGAGGCACGCCCACCCACATCTCGCAGAAGTGGACAAAAGTTGCCACGAGTAGGAGGGAGTGCGGGCTGAGGTGATTCAGTTAGATGTCGTAGAAGTCCAGCAGCATTAAGATGAAGCTAGAGAAAGGCGGGATCAGTCCCACCATGGCATACGCCGAGAAATACACCATCTCCCCATGACACTCCTTCTTGAAGGGGAGCTTGTCGACTCGGATCAACTGGTTGAAGGAGTCGCTGGACCATCCCATGAAGGTTCGGACCTTCATCAGATTGTCTTTGCTCTGGATGCGGCTCTTGGGAAGACCTAACTCCATCGCAACAAAGTGGAGCGAAAGAGGAGAAAACTAGGCAAAGATTGGGCGGCTCTCAGCGCGAGTGTAATCAAAAGCGTAAAGAGTCCTCAAATCGTTCGGGCTTTCCTTCTTAAGTAAGTCTCCGCGACGCTTGGATGGAAACCGTAACGGGAGCAAGACCACATTACAAAGAACCTACCCCGTCAATGACGAATGGGCCCGGGGCCACCCCGACGAAGAGGTCGAGGTTATTACTCTAGGAGAACCGTTGTCATGATGTGCGGCAGGGAAACCTAAAGACGGTAGCCTGACAAGGCGCTCGGAGCCGGTACGGTTTTCGTATTGGGAACCGGCGACCTTCAATCGTGTGAGATATGCACTCAAAGATCTCATCCGCCGCATTCAAAACAAGCCACGCGGCGAGGGCTTAACGTCGGACCACCGCCCCAACGGCACATCACAAGACATTTGAAGCCGCAGCGCGAGAATTGAGGATGGCCTCACCTCTAGTAGAATAATTTAACTCAAAGGGTTTTCTCCCAGAAGTGGGCCCGAGGTCCACTGTTGCTACCCTGCGTACCAGGTACTCCATGATACCGCAAGAAGTACAAGAGAGTTCCACCTGTCAGAGTTGAAGGCTTTCTTAGGCCCCACATGTCACACGGCACTGGACCCACCTCCCTCATATGGGTAGCTCCGGGACTGCCACGTGTAATGTAAGATTGGAGCTAAACTTCCAATATAGGGAAGCTCCGGTGTTGACACGTGTATAATGACCCCGGACCTAACCCCCGTAGAGGGATGCTCCAGTGCCGCCACATGTATAACAGCTCCAGACCCATCTCACCGCGAGGGGAAGCTCTGAAGCTGCCACATACAGAGCCTCCAGACCTACGAAACCAACGGGAATATTGACGGATCTCCAAACGGCACAGACACTCAAGGGATAGTTACAAGGCCTGATTATGCGTCATCAATACAATATTAATGGTGCACGATCAGAGGACCCTTAATATTGGTAACGCCGCCATTAAAGCGCGTTATCACACTATTAAGGCGCTTAAGCACATTTAGATCGTGTATTAGGCAATAGTAACCGCTGGGGCCACATGTCGGGCCAGACAGCCCATGTAACAACTACCCCTTGGTTTATAAAAGGGATGCACTGCTCGGTTACAAAACATCCAAGCTCATATGCAGACAAGCACTACTGAATCATCAATACAACAACACACACCCCGTGAAGTAGGGCATTACGCTCAGGTGGCCCAAACCACGTAAATCTTCCGTGTCATCATCTTGTTCTAGATCTCCGCGCGCCTAAACCGATACAAGAACATCCGCAGGCTATAATTCGGTAGTATCGGGGAAGTGTCGTTCGTACGCTTCGACACTCGTAAACAATTAGTTGGCGCGATTCCTGTAGTGAGGCTACATGAGTATATTTGATGACATAGAATCGTCTAATGAGCTAAGCATTTTTTTTGCATTGAGGGATTTGGCATGGTGTTAGAGTTGCAGGGTGGTAAAGAGAACTTAAGTGTCTTGTAGGGGTCTATTGAAAATTTTCCATAAACAAATTAAATTAGGAGAGGACGACGTGGTTAGCGTGATACGAGTAGAAGTCAACTATGCAGGCGTGGAGGCAAACCATTCCTGGATCGGAGGATAACTAGCAAGTACCAGGTCACATCTAGGCAGCGTGTCCACACCACATGCATCCCAGAGCACCGAGGATCAATTGATTTGAGGAAAAAGAACAAGCCAAGGCGATGGCCGGGAGAGTTTTGCTGGAGGACAACTCCGGCTCGCCGGTGTCCACTGTCACCGGCAAGCTGAAGGAGCTGGTCCGCACCGCTGATAAGGTGGCCAAACTGGCCGGCGGCGCAGAGGCGGCGTTGCTGGTCAACGACGACGCGGAGGCTAGCGCCGCAAGCGGCCGCGTCGCGGCCATCAAGAACTGGCTGCACGCGTTCCGGCGGGTCATGTACGAGCTGGACGAGGCGCTCGACAGCCACAACAGGTGTGTGGCCAGGCAGCAACAGCAACAGCAGCCACGAGAGGGGACTAGAAAATCATCAGTAAGTTCATAATTTCTCTGATCACCATCGCACTGCTCTTTTCGAAGATTCAATATGCTACATATATAAAGAGCCTCTTTAATTTGCACTGATGATCCAGTTTTTGCGAAAGGCGGATTGCCTACAAATAACAGGTGTTCCTCCATTCTCAAAAGTTTGTCGTTTTATATTTCAAAAATAAATTACAAAACGACAAACTTTTAATTTCAAAATATCAATGCCTACCTATCAGCACTGCTCTCTGTCAGGGGGACTCTGTGTTGGAACATCATTAGCTGAATCTCACCAACGGTTCCAATACTTCTCTTTATTATTGAAATGGATACGGTCCACTGCCGATTTGTTCAAAAAACAATTGCAATGAATAAAAAGTCGGTTTGTTTTAACTAATACTCTTTCATCTTAAAAAGCTTGTCGATTTGTAGTTCAAAAATAAACTACAAAGCGTCAAACTTTTTGGGACAGACAGATGATTAGGGATGGAATTAGTGCTCATGTTAATGTGCAACATAGCTTCAGTCATTAGTGAATTGAGTTAATGCGTATGTTAATTTACATTATAACATTTCACTCCCGCCAGATGGACCAGCAAATTAACAAGATGCAATCATATATGCATATGCTACATAAGTGCTGGAGTGATGCAACAATTTTCAATTGGAAATATATTTGCACAAGTTCAATTTTTTTGCATATACCTTGAATGTGAACTCATTGTTGTTTTCAGTGTCATGACTACTAAGAAAAATAATCTCGGTGTTAAAACATACAGATTCGCCATTGGTTCAGTTCATCTTCAACAGCTGTCAATGATACTGAATGCAAGAGATTAAAAGCTACTGTTGAGAAACTGAATATGAAAATGGATGGAATTTTACAGCACGGTCATCAGCTAAGTCTTCAACCAATCAATTTGAGTAGAAATAGATGGAGTTCTGAGTTTTCCGGGGAGGCATCATGTTACGATATTGTTAGTGATGTCGAGGAACAAAAGCTGAATCTGATTGGCATGCTGGCTGACAAACAAAGCACCAGTGACCAAGGAAATGATCAGTGCACCAGCTATATTGTTGTGATAGTTGGCTGTGGTGGATCAGGCAAGACAACATTGGCACGGAAAGTATTTGATGATCACCGTACAAGAAATGCTTTCAGTACCATTCTATGGGTACGCGGCTCGAAAGATTTCAACGCTAAGGCATTGTTGTCCCCTATTGCAAGTGCCGCTGGCATCAAAGATGGGGAAGCAGATGGTAAGGATCAAATTGAGAAAAAGTTGGCCTCGAAGCTTGAAGGGAAGAGGATCTGTAACACCCATATTTTTGTACAAAATTTGCCCAAACCCTTGATCATTGTAGCCTGCATTTTTGTGTGAATTTTTGGTGTTCAAACGAGTAGCAAACGGTTCAAATTGAATTTGAATTCAAATCAAAAGAAAAGGAACGAAAAAGAAAAAGAAAAAGTTAAAAACCCCTCCCTGGGCCGATTTCTCCTCCCTGGCCCAATTCTCTTTTCTCCCCCGCCAGCCCACTGCGCCCTCCCCTCTCTCCCTCTCTCTGCCGGGCGGGGCCCGCATGTCGGCGCCGTCCCCCACCTCCCTTCCTTCCCGCGCCGCGCATGAAACCGCCACCCCGCGCCCACTCCGCGCGCCCCTCTTCAACCGCCTCGCCCACGACGAAAACCACCCGGGGGGACCCCTCTTCGCACGCGCCTACAACCACCGCACCCCCCTGCTCCATAAAACCTCGCTCTCTCCCTCATTTTCCCCTTCCACGCGCGCAACCCTAGCCATCGCCGCAACCGAGGTAGTCGCCGCCGTTCCCGGTTAGCCGGTGATCGCTTTCTCCTCCTGACTGCCCTAACACCTTCGCCTTGCCGCCAGGAGCACGCCGGGCAAGAGATCGTGGAGAGGTCGCCGAGTTTCCACCGAGCTCGACGTGCACCGTCGCCACCGCCGCCATTCCTCGCCGCCGACCCCTCTCCGGCCAACTTCGGACCTCGCAACCCCCCTAGGTATACTCCCCTTCTCCCCCTCCTTTGTTCTGTGTATTTAGCGCTTTGAATCGGTGGCGTTTTCGCCGTTTTGGCCGTCTCCGGCGAGCTCGCCGTCGCGGGCGTCTAGCGCCGCCGCGCCGGGCGCCGCCGACATCGCCGGGGACGACGTGGCCCAATCCGGGCCATCGGTTTCACCCCAACGGCCGCGATTAGAAGGCCGTAACGGTTCGGCATAATAAAATCCGGGCCGTTCGCTTCGGATCCAACGGCCTGCATTCAAATCCCCTTTTCCCGCCGCCAGCTTTACACCCAGGCCCCTGGAATTTCACTAGCTACCCCCTGTGCTTCTCGGTAATTCGAATCTAGCCCCCAGAAATCACAGACTAGCCCCTGAAACCCTAAAAATGGGTTTTAATCAATTAATTAAGCATTTCAACCCCTGTAATTTGGTAGAATAATGTATTTAGACCCTGAACAGTGTAGAAAACTATTTATTTAACCCCTGGACTTTTATTTATTTGCTAAATAGAGTTTTTAATTGTATTTAAGGTATAGAAATTAGATAAAAATGGTGATTAAGTGTAGGAATGCTATGAAAAATGATTATAAATTATGTTATGCTGTGAATTAATTATAGTGTTCAGATAAAATATATTTGATCCCTGGAATAATTATTATAAAGGTTTTAAAATACATTTTTGCTATAGAAAATTCAATAAAATTGGTTTTAGGCTATAATAAAATCCCAAAATTGTAGGAAAAATATAAAATGCATACTTTGGCCATGTTAAGTGATAAATACCTCGTAGGGACGCATTAGTGTAGGATCTTGTGCTTATGTGTATGTGTGAATGTATTGTTTTGCGTGCCTTTACTTATTTAGCTTTATTCTATTCTTGCCATTGCTTGGGCATATATCTAGAGTCGTTCTACGACCCTAACCTCAACTTCCAAGACCAAGACTTCGTCAATTCTCAAGTCTCCAACGAAGGCAAGTGCCCTTGACCATCTTGTACCTATTTTAGGAATTTAGCTAGTTGCATGCTAATTAAATTGATGTCCTACTTCATGTTTACATGCCCTGTTCCTTACCATTCCTTGTTACCTGAAATGGGTTGGGAAGTAGATAGGCTTTATTTATGCTTAGCCATGCTTAGATGTTGGGATTGGGATTTCATACAAATGTTCTATGCTCAACTTTATTGTTACTTTAATTTGGTGATGATTATTCATAATGTTAGTGGATAGGAATCTGGTGGTTGGTTAGCTTTGGTATGGTGCATTTTGCACGAGACCCGGGATTGGGGTTTGTTACCACCGGATTCTAAGGACCGGTTTATGGAGGAAGCCACTAAGCTTTATAGTACCACCACGAGACTGAGATGGGGCAGCGTGGTCAATTAATTAGGTTCCTCCCGATGAACTGCTAGTGGTTGGATGGTGCGGGGAATGAGGCGGGTGATCCGCTCTTGGAACCGCAAGGCTCAAGAGGGGGCTCTGGGGCGGAGGGTTACTCCGAGAATCTCCAGTGGTGGAAACCTTAGAGGGCTAGCACTAGCCGGGAGTGCCTTTGTAAAGACCATGTAGTGATCTCCGGGCCACACACCTATGGAAGTGTGTAATGTGACCGACGGGTCACGGGCATCAGGGAGGTTTACTTAGTCCACCTGGCAACAGGGGATGGAATCACTGCTTGTGGGGAAAGGGTACACTCTCTGCAGAGATTTGGTAAAACTGTCATGATAGCCGTGCTCACGGACAAGAGCGGCTTGGGGCCAGTTCATAATTAGTCTATGGTTGGGAAATGATGATTCATTATGATTCAAGTACTTTCATTATCATTAATCATGTGTGGATTATTTAATGAATTATGATAGTGATAATTGGAAGCTAAGGATAGGTTCTAAGCATAGTGCTAAGCCATAATTGGCCTTTCCTTGCTCTAGCCAATCATGTCATTCTCTTCCCGCACTTGCTGAGTACTTTATGTACTCAAGCGTTTAATTCTCCTTTAGAGTATGAAGAAGAAGAAGCTGCACCGGAGGACTTCTACGTCAACCCGGAGGACTTGGTCTAGGCTGGCGACCTCACGCGCAACGGCTGCCTGTGGAGACGAAGCCCGCTTACCTATCTTGCTTTCTGTAGTGTTGAACTGTTTAGTGTTGTAAATATTTGTGGTGTGTATTTGTAGACCTTCGGGTCGTTCTGTAAGACTATTTATGTAATCGAACATGGCAGTAATGGTATTTCACTTTCGTCAACACATGTACGATTCAACTGATCCTGGCGTACATGTGATTAGCGTCTGTTCATCTTTACGATGGTCGGGCGTGACAAAGTGGTATCAGAGCCGTGTTGCCCGTAGGACGCAAGCCTAGTTAGAAATGGCCGAAAATTAAGGACTATACTATTTTCATATGAAATAGTATTTCCAAAACTTTGTGCTCTCCATCTCAACCCTTGTGCTTCTTACCTTGCTTTGCTTATTTGTTTTTATTCTAACTTGATTTATTTGTTATTAATCACACTCTCTTCTTTTCAAATGTTTGTAGATGGCGCGGACCTAGCAGACGGCCCGTAAGTCGACTGGGGGTTGTGTTCCTCAGCACGCCCTAGCCAGTCGCTCTGCACCTCACACACCCCGGAGGGAGACGACACTGCTCTCCAACGGGAGTGCTGCTTCGAGGATGCGCGTCCGTCTTCGTTCTCTTCTTTGAGCTGCGGGGTACCGTGAGTACCGTGTCCGCTTAGTCTACCACACCACTAGGGTCTTTGCACCCTATATTGGTGAGCTGGAGTGGACTTCTCAGCTGGCCGTCTACTACGACTCGGAGTTGCTGCACTCGCACTTCTCTCCGGCCTGGAGGAGCTCCCAGCGTGCAGCTGAGGAGGACGCCACGTGGGAGGCGACCACCTACTGGAGCCATGCCCACAGGTTCCTTCTTGGGTGCACGGAGCACGCGTACACCCCTCAGCGCCCTAGTGGCACAGCCGCCTTCACTGGACGTGACGTCGAGGGACGCTTGACTCACCCCCAGTGCGAGAGGCTGGTGGACGACGTTGTGGAGTTGTCTTCGCGACTCCAGCGTTGTCAGCAGGAGCTGCAGGACAGCAGGGACCTGGTCGACCGCTACGAGCGACTTCGCCGACGCTACACGAGGATCACTGGAGTTGATCCTAACTCTCCGCAGTACGCTTCGGACGTGGAGCCTTGGGACCCGAACTCTCCGGATCGCCGCATGAACTCCCCCGAGAACTCAAGAGAAGACTCAGAAGAAGAAGACCCGGAGATGGAGGTTGAGGAGGACTCCGACGAGTAGGAGTGGACTCGTTTCCCCGCTGAACGACTCAGGACAGTTATCCTTAGTTTGTAGGAGCGCTTAGCTACGCCCTCCCTAGTCTTGAGTTGTGCCTTTTATGTTGTCATGCTAGTAGTTTGCTTTATGTTGTGTGTGTTGGGTGCGACATGAGTTGTGGAATGCTTCGGCATCCTGTCCACATCCATGTCTTTAGTCGTGTTTATGTGTCGTGTGAGTGGTGGAATGCTTAGGCATCTTGTCCACCTCCACACTAGTTGATTAATGAGCTTGCTTTATGTCTATTACCCTTGATGCATATAGTTGGGACCGTGTTACCTGGTACATCCTCCCTTATCTCATCTATTATTCTAAGACCTCAATGAACTACTCTATCACAGATGGCTGGACGAGGTAGAGGTAGAGGCCGTGGTCGTGGTAACCCACCCCTGGATGAAGAACTTGGAGGTGTCCCCGGATGGAATGCGAGGGGTGCTCGAGGAGCCCCAGCCTCTCAACAAATGCAACAGATGATGGCTCTTCAGACTCAGTTACTTAACAACCTCACTCAAATTGTCACCAACCTGCAACAAGCCCCACCCCCACCACCACCAAACTACAACCTTCCGCCACCACCACCTTTTCCACCTAGGTCCTTCCTTAGGGATTTCCTGAACACCCATCCACCCACTTTTGCCACCGTTACCGAACCCATGGACGCCGATGATTGGCTCCGTACCATTGATAGCAAGCTGAGGCTCATCCACTGTGAAGGAAGGGAGAAAGTGCTACTAGCCTCTCATCAACTTCAAGGACCAGCAGCTGACTGGTGGACCGCCTTCACCGAAGCTCACCGGGACCCGGAAAATATTACATGGGAAGAATTCTGAACCAACTTCCGCAATCACTTCGTACCTGAAGGAGAGATACAAGCCATGCGTGAAGAGTTCCTGATGCTAAAGCAAGGCCGTATGACTGTGAGGGCCTACCTGAATGCCTTCACCCAGCTATCCCGCTATGCCCCAACAGACGTGGATACCGACGCCAAGAAGCAATTCCGCTTCAAGAATGGGCTGGACAAAGAGTTAAAGTTCGCCATGTCTTCCAGTGACTACAGCGACTTCCAGAAATTAGTTGACAAAGCTTTTGAAGTGGAGAGGACTAAGAAGGAACTGGATGATGATGAAAGAAAGAGGAAGTTGACTTTAGCAGCACATGCCTCCAGCAGCAATGTACGCCCCCGTCTCAACCCTCCGCCTACCACTCATATGACTCGTCCCATGAACTACTCGGGACAGAGGTTTCCCAACTCCAGCTACAGGCCACCCACTCCCTACAACCAGCAGATGCGCCAGCAGCAGCAGCAGCAGCAGCAGCCACCACGCCAGCCAATGCAACCCCCACGCCAGCAGATGCAGCCACCCCGCCCTTCAGCCCCCGCTAACCGTCCAAGTGGCCAACCCCCAAGAAACCAGTCAGGAGGCAACAAGGGCCCAAATAATGCTGTAGGAGTACAATGCTACAAGTGCGGAGAATGGGGACACTATGCCAGCAGTTGTCCAAAGAAGCAGCAAAACCCAACTGGCCGTGTCAACCATGTGACTCTAGAGCAAGCACAGGAAGCACCTGATGTGGTGATCGGTACGTTCTCTGTCAACTCCCACCCCGCCACCATATTGTTTGATTCGGGTGCTACACATTCGTTCATATCCAAGGATTTCATAAAGAAGCATGACATGGTAGTTACATTCTTGAATGGGCCATTATTGATAAACTCTCCTGGAGGAGAGATGGTGGCAAGGCATCTATGCCGAAAAGTGAGTATAAACATAAGGGGGATAGTCTTTTGGGCCAACCTAATAGTGTTGGACTCACAAGGATTAGATATCATTCTGGGAATGGACTGGTTGACAAAGAATCAAGGAGTAATTCATTGTGCAACTAGAACAGTCTGCTTAACACACCCGGATGGCACCACAGTGGAATTCAAGCCAGATCAGACACAAGAAGCAGTAGTGCAACTCAACCATCTTGAGAGTACTAAAGACATCAGGGTTGTGAAAGAATTTCCGGATGTATTCCCAGATGACTTACCAGGTATGCCCCCTGATCGAGAGATTGAATTTATCATTGAATTAGTACCTGGAACGGCCCCAATATATAAGAGGCCGTATAGAATGGATGTTAAACAACTAGCTGAACTAAAGGATCATATTGAGGAATTATTGGCAAAAGGATATATTCGTCCTAGCTCATCGCCTTGGGGAGCACCAGTTATATTTGTACCTAAGAAGGATGGAACTCAAAGGTTGTGTGTGGACTACCGTGCTTTAAATGAGGTAACAATCAAGAATAAATATCCACTACCAAGAATTGAAGATTTATTTGATCAGTTAAGAGGAGCATGTGTGTTTTCCAAGATTGATCTTCGTTCGGGCTATCATCAACTGAAGATTAGACCGTCGGATATTCCCAAGACGGCATTTGTCTCTCGGTATGGATTATATGAGTATACAGTTATGTCGTTTGGATTGACCAATGCTCCGGCATATTTTATGTATCTTATGAACAAGGTATTCATGGAGTACTTGGACGAGTTCGTAGTGGTGTTCATCGATGATATACTTATCTACTCCAAGACCGAAGAAGAGCATGAGGAGCACCTCAGGATGGCCCTACAGAAGCTTCGCCAACATCAACTGTATGCCAAACTTAGTAAGTGTGAGTTTTGGCTAAAGGAGGTATCATTTTTGGGACATGTTATATCCGAAGGAGGTATAGCAGTGGATCCAGGCAAAGTGGCCGATGTCCTTAAGTGGGAAACACCTGAGAGTGTACATGATATACGGAGATTCTTAGGTATGGCTGGTTATTACCGTCGATTCATCGAGGGATTTTCAAAGATCTCTCGACCACTAACCAAGTTGCTTGAGAAATGAGTTGCTTTCAAGTGGACCCCCGAATGTGAAGTAAGCTTTGCCGAATTGAAGAAGAGGTTGACCAGTGCACCGGTATTGGTGATGCCTGATATGCAGAAGGAGTTTGTGGTCTATTGTGATGCATCGGGTCATGGTTTAGGATGTGTATTAATGCAAGGAGGACATGTTGTGGCCTATGCTTCAAGACAACTTCGGAAACATGAGAGGAATTATCCAACACATGACTTAGAGTTGGCAGCGGTTGTTCATGCTTTGAAGATATGGAGACATTACTTAATGGGAAAAAGGACGGAGATATATACAGATCACAAGAGCTTGAAGTACATATTTACACAGCCGGATCTTAACCTCAGGCAACGTCGTTGGTTGGAGTTAATCAATGATTTTGATGTGGGAATCAACTACCATCCAAGCAAGGCTAATGTGGTCGCTGATGCTCTAAGCAGGAAGGGACAAAGCAATAACTTGTCAGTACAAGTTCTTCAACCCCAGCTATGTGAAGAGTTTGCAAGGTTAAATCTATGTCTAGTGTCTAGCACTGAAGCAGTTGCTATGGAAGTGAACTCAACCCTTGAGCGTGATATACGAGAAGGGCAAAAGGATGATGAGAAGGTAAAGGAGATCAAGCAGTTGATGAAGAAAGGGAAAGCTCCAAACTTTAGAGAGGATGAACAAGGAACCTTATGGCTTGGAAAGAGGATCTGTGTTCCAGATATCAAGGAGATTAAAGAGTTGATATTAAGAGAAGCTCATGACTCATCATACTCCATTCATCCCGGAAGCACAAAGATGTATCAAGACCTTAAAGATCGATATTGGTGGCATGGAATGAAACGGGATGTAGCCGAATATGTGGCCATATGTGATACATGTCAATTGATTAAGGCGGAACATCAAAGATCAGCAGGGTTATTGCAACCAATCAAAATGCCAGAATGGAAATGGGAAGAAATTAGTATGGATTTCATTGTGGGACTGCCAAGAACACAGTCGGGATACAATTCTATATGGGTTATTGTGCACCGTCTAACTAAAGTGGCTCACTTTATTCCTGTGAAAGAGACCTACAATGGTCCCAAGTTGGCGGAACTGTACATCTCCAGGATTGTATGCTTGCATGGAGTTCCTAAGAAGATCATTTCAGACAGAGGCACCCAATTCACCTCAAGATTCTGGCAGAAGTTACATGAATCAATGGATACCCGTCTAAATTTTAGTTCGGCGTATCATCCTCAAACTGATGGTCAGACAGAACGCACCAACCAGATATTAGAAGACATGTTGAGAGCATGTGCTTTGAAGAATAGCAAGAGTTGGGACAAGAATCTGCCATATGCCGAATTCTCTTACAACAACAGTTATCAAGCCAGTTTGAAGATGTCTCCTTTTGAAGCATTGTATGGGCGAAAATGTAGGACACCGTTGTTTTGGAATCAAACTGGAGAAAGTCAAGTCTTTGGGCCTGACGTGTTACAAGAGGCTGAAAGACAAGTACAAGAAATTCAGAAGAATCTAAAGGCGGCTCAAACAAGACAGAAGAGTTATGCGGATACTCGAAGACGCGATCTCACATTTGAAGTTGGTGACTACGTATACTTGAAGGTGTCACCTATGAGAGGATTGAGAAGATTCAAAGTAAGAGGCAAGTTGTCACCCCGATACATTGGTCCGTTCAAGATACTCGAAAGGCGAGGTGAAGTGGCATATCAACTTGAGCTTCCGCCACACCTGGCAGATGTGCACAATGTGTTCCATGTGTCGCAGCTTAAGAAGTGCCTAAGGGTGCCTGAAGAGCAATTGCCAATGGAAGCAGTGAATGTACAAGAAGATTTGTCATATGTGGAGCAGCCTGTCAAGATACTTGAGACACTGGAAAAGATCACAAGGAACAAAGTCATTCGCATGTGTAAAGTACAATGGAAGCATCATTCAGAGGCAGAAGCAACATGGGAAAGAAAAGAAGCTCTCAAGGCGGATTTCCCTCATCTATTCTCTTAGAGCGTCCAAATCTCGAGGGCGAGATTCCTTTTAAAGGGGGTAGAGTTGTAACACCCATATTTTTGTACAAAATTTGCCCAAACCCTTGATCATTGTAGCCTGCATTTTTGTGTGAATTTTTGGTGTTCAAACGAGTAGCAAACGGTTCAAATTGAATTTGAATTCAAATCAAAAGAAAAGAAACGAAAAAGAAAAAGAAAAAGTTAAAAACCCCTCCCTGGGCCGATTTCTCCTCCCTGGCCCAATTCTCTTTTCTCCCCCGCCAGCCCACTGCGCCCTCCCCTCTCTCCCTCTCTCTGCCGGGCGGGGCCCGCATGTCGGCGCCGTCCCCCACCTCCCTTCCTTCCCGCGCCGCGCATGAAACCGCCACCCCGCGCCCACTCCGCGCGCCCCTCTTCAACCGCCTCGCCCACGACGAAAACCACCCGGGGGGACCCCTCTTCGCACGCGCCTACAACCACCGCACCCCCCTGCTCCATAAAACCTCGCTCTCTCCCTCATTTTCCCCTTCCACGCGCGCAACCCTAGCCATCGCCGCAACCGAGGTAGTCTCCGCCGTTCCCGGTTAGCCGGTGATCGCTTTCTCCTCCTGACTGCCCTAACACCTTCGCCTTGCCGCCAGGAGCACGCCGGGCAAGAGATCGTGGAGAGGTCGCCGAGTTTCCACCGAGCTCGACATGCACCATCGCCACCGCCGCCATTCCTCGCCGCCGACCCCTCTCCGGCCAACTTCGGACCTCGCAACCCCCCTAGGTATACTCCCCTTCTCCCCCTCCTTTGTTCTGTGTATTTGGCGCTTTGAATCGGTGGCGTTTTCGCCGTTTTGGCCGTCTCCGGCGAGCTCGCCGTCGCGGGCGTCTAGCGCCGCCGCGCCGGGCGCCGCCGACGTCGCCGGGGACGACGTGGCCCAATCCGGGCCATCGGTTTCACCCCAACGGCCGCGATTAGAAGGCCGTAACGGTTCGGCATAATAAAATCCGGGCCGTTCGCTTCGGATCCAACGGCCTGCATTCAAATCCCCTTTTCCCGCTGCCAGCTTTACACCCAGGCCCCTGGAATTTCACTAGCTACCCCCTGTGCTTCTCGGTAATTCGAATCTAGCCCCCAGAAATCACAGACTAGCCCCTGAAACCCTAAAAATGGGTTTTAATCAATTAATTAAGCATTTCAACCCCTGTAATTTGGTAGAATAATGTATTTAGACCCTGAACAGTGTAGAAAACTATTTATTTAACCCCTGGACTTTTATTTATTTGCTAAATAGAGTTTTTAATTGTATTTAAGGTATAGAAATTAGATAAAAATGGTGATTAAGTGTAGGAATGCTATGAAAAATGATTATAAATTATGTTATGCTGTGAATTAATTATAGTGTTCAGATAAAATATATTTGGTCCCTGGAATAATTATTATAAAGGTTTTAAAATACATTTTTGCTATAGAAAATTCAATAAAATTGGTTTTAGGCTATAATAAAATCCCAAAATTGTAGGAAAAATATAAAATGCATACTTTGGCCATGTTAAGTGATAAATACCTCGTAGGGACGCATTAGTGTAGGATCTTGTGCTTATGTGTATGTGTGAATGTATTGTTTTGCGTGCCTTTACTTATTTAGCTTTATTCTATTCTTGCCATTGCTTGGGCATATATCTAGAGTCGTTCTACGACCCTAACCTCAACTTCCAAGACCAAGACTTCGTCAATTCTCAAGTCTCCAACGAAGGCAAGTGCCCTTGACCATCTTGTACCTATTTTAGGAATTTAGTTAGTTGCATGCTAATTAAATTGATGTCCTACTTCATGTTTATATGCCCTGTTCCTTACCATTCCTTGTTACCTGAAATGGGTTGGGAAGTAGATAGGCTTTATTTATGCTTAGCCATGCTTAGATGTTGGGATTGGGATTTCATACAAATGTTCTATGCTCAACTTTATTGTTACTTTAATTTGGTGATGATTATTCATAATGTTAGTGGATAGGAATCTGGTGGTTGGTTAGCTTTGGTATGGTGCATTTTGCACGAGACCCGGGATTGGGGTTTGTTACCACCAGATTCTAAGGACCGGTTTATGGAGGAAGCCACTAAGCTTTATAGTACCACCACGAGACTGAGATGGGGCAGCGTGGTCAATTAATTAGGTTCCTCCCGATGAACTGCTAGTGGTTGGATGGTGCGGGGAATGAGGCGGGTGATCCGCTCTTGGAACCGCAAGGCTCAAGAGGGGGCTCTGGGGCGGAGGGTTACTCCGAGAATCTCCAGTGGTGGAAACCTTAGAGGGCTAGCACTAGTCGGGAGTGCCTTTGTAAAGACCATGTAGTGATCTCCGGGCCACACACCCACGGAAGTGTGTAATGTGACCGACGGGTCACGGGCATCAGGGAGGTTTACTTAGTCCACCTGGCAACAGGGGATGGAGTCACTGCTTGTGGGGAAAGGGTACACTCTCTGCAGAGATTTGGTAAAACTGTCATGACAGCCGTGCTCACGGACAAGAGCGGCTTGGGGCCAATTCATAATTAGTCTATGGTTGGGAAATGATGATTCATTATGATTCAAGTACTTTCATTATCATTAATCATGTGTGGATTATTTAATGAATTATGATAGTGATAATTGGAAGCTAAGGATAGGTTCTAAGCATAGTGCCAAGCCATAATTGGCCTTTCCTTGCTCTAGCCAATCATGTCATTCTCTTCCCGCACTTGCTGAGTACTTTATGTACTCAAGCGTTTAATTCTCCTTTAGAGTATGAAGAAGAAGAAGCTGCACCGGAGGACTTCTACGTCAACCCGGAGGACTTGGTCTAGGCTGGCGACCTCACGCGCAACGGCTGCCTGTGGAGACGAAGCCCGCTTACCTATCTTGCTTTCTGTAGTGTTGAACTGTTTAGTGTTGTAAATATTTGTGGTGTGTATTTGTAGACCTTCGGGTCGTTCTGTAAGACTATTTATGTAATCGAACATGGCAATGTAATGGTATTTCACTTTCGTCAACACATGTACGATTCAACTGATCCTGGCGTACATGTGATTAGCGTCTGTTCATCTTTACGATGGCCGGGCGTGACAGGATCTTACTGGTTATTGATGATGTATGGAGTCGCCAAATTCATGAAAATTATCTAGAGAATTGCTTACCTGTGCTGCACGGAAGCCGAATTATAATGACCACATGGGAGAGGAGTGTTGCAACACAGGTGAAATCTGCTCAGCGCCACGAGGTAAAGGAATTGCCTCTGTCTGACTGTTGGGCTTTGCTTAGCAGCAGCAGCAGCCTGGACGTGAAACAGTTGGACCCCTCCTTGAAGGCCATTGGGGAAACTCTTATTGGCAAATGTAGATGTGTTCCATTGGCTATCAAGGTAATAGGTGGTGTCCTACGAACAAAGAACCCAACATACGAGGAGTGGCAGAAGGTGAGTGAATGTGAAGGATGGTTGTCTCTGAATAATGACATCCCTGATGGCATGAAGGAAACAGCAGGGCCTATCCGTGTAGCCTACAACGACTTACCATCTCACATGAAGCGGTGCTTGCTGTACTGCTTGCACCTCCGAGAAGACTTCATGATTAGCAAGCTTACTGTCAGTCGGCTGTGGATCTCAGAGGGTTTTGTCGAGCAACAAGAGAACTGCAATCTAGAAGATACTGCCGAGGAGTATTTCAAGCAGGGCCGGCTCTAAGTTTTTGAGGGCCCTTGGGCGAAATTAAGAGCATGGGCCCCTAGAATATGAAAATATACTTATGATATATTGATATAAAGACAAAAGTATCAAAAATATGCTAGAATGAAGGTACACTTATCTCAAATAAGTACCAAATTATGATAACTTCAATGACATATATAATTAAGAGATTTCTGATTTAAAATCAAATTATTTTACCTTTTGATCGGCGCCACACAGCTGCAGTGGTGCACTCACAATTTGATGTCACGATGCAGCTTCCCTCCCTCAATTCGATTGGCGTCCAGCCGAGATGAGATGATCAGGTGAGTTACGAAGACACAGAGAAGACAAGCAGCGGCGGCGGCTCCATCTTCTGCCCTACCGCTGCACCTGGTGGAATAGAAGCAAAGAACGGATCAACTTCCTCGCGGTTGGCTTATTCTATCCTTAATCCTTACGTACACAGATGTGGGCGCAGGTCCAATACTAATATATTGAGTGCTTCCAGACTGCATTCCAATTGGCAGTTGGTCTGGTTTGGACTTTAGCTCATTAGCTGTTAATACATAGATTAAGGTTCCATTATATACATATACATGTTAACAAAAATTTTAGGCCCCCTTCTGGCGTGGGCCCTAGGCGGTCGCCCCTCCCGCCTAGGGCCAGAGCCGGCCCTGATTTCAAGGAACTGCTCCTCAGAAACCTCCTGCAGCCAGAGACGATGGAATCTGACACGGCATGCACACTGCATGATTGTGTCAGGTACGTTCTACGGCACCTTACCAAGGACTTATGGACTGGAGAATGCAAATCAGTGAGTCATAACAAGACAATACAGCCATTCTTCAGGACTATTATCTTGCATAAGAACCCATCGGGCAATCGTGTTCTTGATCAGGTGCGTAAGGCTGTCAAATATTTGAGGGTGCTAGACCTGACTGGTACTGGCATTAGGCATATCCCCGGGTCAATGGAACTTCTACATCACCTTAGGTACTTGAATCTTTCTCACACTGATATCACAGAGCTTCCGGAGTCTATTGAGAGCTTCAGAAATCTACAGTTCCTGGTCCTTCGGTTCTGTTGTAGGCTTCATTCACTTCCCCATGGGATCAGTAAGCTGCAATACTTGCAGACCCTTGACGTTGAGGGGACTGCACCACGTCTGGTCCTGCCTAGATTGGCAGACCTGAAGCAGCTAACAACGCTGCATGGTTTTAAAGTGAACTCCAAGGAAGCAACCGAGGAAGATACAAGCGGATGGCCATTGGAAGACCTAAAATCTCTCTCCTCGTTGAGATCTCTGCAAATAGTGGAGATAGAAAGAATTCAGCAACGTGAGAGGGCGCAGAATGCGGATCTATCAAAGAAGTCCCAACTCAAGCGACTTGAGCTATGTGGCAGCACAAGGAGGGTCGATGTTGTAGAGGAGGAAGAAGACACAAGGATCAACAATGTCTTCAGCGACCTTCAGCCTCCCCAGTGCTTGGACTATCTGAAAATTGTCGGTTACCACGGGCGATCGTTTCCCGTCTGGATCCTGGATCTCCTAAATCTCAAGCAGCTATTCATTGCTGAATGCAACTTCTGTGAGCGGCTCCCGGCCCTGGGACAGCTACCGCATCTCAAGTTACTGGCTCTTTCTGGCTGTTCCGAGCTGCTTGCCATCGAGAGCGGGAGAACAGCTGGTTCTCGCCAAGCATTATTTCCGAAGCTAGAACAGCTGCATGTGAATAACATGCGAAGATTGGAGTCATGGATAGGATTTGAAGCTGGTGACCTACCGTCCCTTGCTGAGCTCCATCTGCAGAGATGTCTCGCCTTGGGATCCCTCCCCACTTGCCTTAAGCAATGCAGGCGACTCAAAAGAATGCACCTTGGTTCTGCTGATAGCCTCGAGGTGGTTGATAGCATTCCATCTCTCAGAGAGTTGGTCGTCCAAGACAGCAAGAGGCTCGCCAGGATCTCAAACCTTCCCGAACTCGACGCACTGGTAGTCGTCGAGTGCCCCAGGCTGAGAAACGTGACTGGACTAAAACTTCTGAGGCACCTGCGTGTCGTGGACAGAGAGCTAACGAGCCTTCCGGATTGGCTCACAAGGCACTGCTCGGGTTTGGAAACTCTCACCATTGTAGGCAGAGAGGTGCTGCTTGGAAGCCTGGTTCCCGGCGGTAAAGACTGGACAGCCATCAGTGGCATCGGCAAGGTGTATGGGATCTTGCCCGAAGGCTCGCCTTTCTTTACATACACCAAAAGCACCTCCATGCTGGAGCCCTTCGGTGATCGGCGAGAACTTGTAAACCTTGCCCAAGTCACAGATGAGAGCATTGCAAGCTCAATGGTTCACGTTACGCCAGCAAATTTGGCTACAAGAATATCTCAAATCAGGATGCCCGCTACCAGAAGAAGGTATCAATTGTTAGGTGTTCTGCCGGTGACAATTTATCTGATGTTTTTGCTGCTGCCTAACAGATATGTTGAGCCCTTTCCAGTCGGAGCATTGCTAGTCTTCTCAGCATACACAGCAATTTTAGCTTCTTTTACGTATGGAATGCTGGCTTCAGGCCGAGCGAGGACAAAAAAAGAATAACAGAACGTTGGCTATTCAGCACGACTATGATCGAAGACGAGAGGATTTTATTATATCTGGGGCGTCCAGTTCTGATATAAATTGTTGCTTCATTAATTCTTCTTCAGCCAGTCTGATATTTAAGTACCTCAAACGTGTTGTTCTTTTCAATGTGATATCCGATAGGTCGGTCTGTCTATATTTCAGGCGCTCGAAATTCGAGTAAATTTCAGACACTAGATAATTAGCAGTCAATTACTGTTATTAATCACTAATTCTTGTAATTAACCATTAATCCTAAAAATTTACAAAAATAACAAAAATTCTATAGGTTAAACAATAAAAAAATTATTTGATTAGTTTACAAATAACATAATCCTACGAACGAATTGACTATTAACAAAAAAACTTACCTCATCTTCTTCAATGCCGGCGGCGCCCGCGGCCGCCGCTCTGCTCGCGCGGCCGTAGACCTGGCACCCTCGCCGACGTGAGCCAGCACGCGCGCCGCCGCTATCGCCACCCGCGCCGCCGCGAGCCAGCACGCGTGTCACGCGCCCCGCCGCGGGACGGCGCACCCCGCCGATGTCCAGCACCCGGCATGCCCCGCCGCGGGCCAGCGCGCCCGTCGCGGCTCGAGCCGCCGCTCGCGCTCGGGTGTCGGGAGAGGAACTGACGAAGGGGAAAGGTTATGCCGCACGAATCACCTGATATGAACCTTATTTTCAGGCGTAGGATTTCTGTTTTCTTATTGGTGTTGTACACAAGTGCCGTCAAACGAGCAGTTTCACTTTTATGTACAGATATTCCTAAACTGATTGGTAAAATTTATATGAATTGTTCCAAGCAGACAAGAGTGCCTATGCCAAAGTATTGAACTAGGAGAGAAGGTTGAAAAGGTGAATAGCTAACCTGAAACTTTTTATGTAAATGGTAGGTTTATAGTAAATATAATTTTTTGATGATGAAGATGATGAAAACAAGAAGGAGAAGAAAATGATAATAGAGTTGCATCATTTTTTTTATCATAATAGAGTTGCATCATTTTTTTATCAGTGGCTAACCGAAGTAGTGTTGAACTCGGTTTCGGCCCAACCCACCAAACATGGCCCATCTCTGTACAACCGACCACAGACCATGTCTGACTTCGAAATCCACGAGTCCCGACAGCCTGACCTCATCCCAACTTCAAGTCTCCGACTCCAATCTAACAATAGCGCTCCAAGCGAACGCTGATTGCGGCCACCACCAGTCCACGGGGCCACCACCCTCGTTCTCCACTACCACGAGAAGTCGATCCACCGTCAATCATACTACTCCCGGGTCTTGGTACCACCCGGCTCGACCCTAGATCCAACCTCTGGCACCATCTCCCTCGGTCCCCGCTGCCACCTGAGGTTAATATGTCACCAGTCCAACTGCTCCCGACTCTTGGCACCACTTGCCTCGACCCTTGGTCTCGCCTACGGACCTTGATTCGAGTTTTCACATTAATGTGATAGTAGGATATTAAGTTATCTATAAACCTTGATTATCTATGCGCTACTTCTTCTTGTTATCACCCATGAGACACTCAACTTTAACATATTTATCAAAGGAGGTACACATTACGATAACCTTTGATATCATGCTGAAGGTCTGCAAGGACATAAATCACTAGTCAGTCAAGTCAAGAAAGAACTGCATGTGGCTTACTTGGAACACAATAACAAAAACACACATACTATACAATGACTCCTTCCTACAAGATTTATAGTCAACATTTACCCACTCAATATAATTGATATTATGACCTTCAAATAGTTTCTCAATTATTCCTTCTAACACAGTTCCCTAAAAAGAAGTAACGTTAATAGAAGCTTGCAGTATACATATAAATTTGTGCTAGATATGTCACCTTTATCTTGTCCTCAAGTTTCTTTTTTAGAAGTGTCGTTGTTGCTTGTCCCGTGAAACTAGACTTAAGGTTTTCACCCAAAGGAAGCCAGCGGAGATGATGGTAGATGCTAATATCCCTAAGAGGATTACGATGCTCGCGAGCGTTGTTGTTGTCGATCCAAACAAGTCGAACTACGCTTTCGTCTGTACCCATCATCCTTCCGCTTTCATTTGACTAGTACACAAAGGCCACCACCATACACATCGACCACTTTGCGACGTGTCGTCTTCCTTTCGCCGATTAACTACGCCACACCCGCCGACGCCTCCACCGCATCGCGCCTTCCACACCGAGCAATGCCCCTCGTTGCAAGCCTCTGATCTCTCCTGCTGGATGTCCTTCCGCCGGATCTGACAACCACACCCATTGATGGCACAACCACGCGCCGCTGCAACCTCTATGAATGTTCCACCAGCCACCGACAGCCTCCACCATCATGTTCCTGTGACTGTCACACGCTCCCTACTGCCAGCACATGCTCCTCAACTACTCAACTCGCGTCGTCTGCGCTTTTAGCCTCACATCTGGCCAGGAGGTCACTGGATCCGGTGGAACCCCCGATGCGACCATCGGACCGCCTTCGACGCCAACATGGTCGGTTGTTTATGAATCCCTTGGGTTAAGCCTCTCGGAGGCGCCAACTTGTCAGCACTCCGCAGGATAACACGGACGTACCGGCTGGACGCGCAAAGACCGTGGCGGGGGCTGTTCGTGCGGCGAGCGAAGTTTCGATTTGAAATATCGTCATGGGATTTGAGGAGGCCCGATGCTATGTCGCGGCCCATCTACTTATATCGTTTCCTTTTAAATAGCTGACAAGAGACCGGCAACGTAACAAACTATGGCAAAAAGTTGTTACGTCTCGTTCTCCCATGTGCTTCTCTTCCACCCCGTTATCTTCTTGAACCAGAAGTTGATTTCACGTTAATGGAGTGAAAGGGGGGGGATCATTCCTGTATCATCTGTCTGTTGCTATTGAGTTTTATCGTTCGTTGTTTTCGCGCATGTTCTATACGTGTTTGTCGATACCCTGCATACCATGTATCCCTTTGTACCAGAAGAATATGCGTTGGGTTCCACCTTCCAAAGTGTGGACTTCCGGAGGTAACACGTGTCCCGCGGTGCCGGATCTGCCTCCTCCTTAGAGTGGCTCTGGTCCTGCCACGTGTCCCGCAGTACCGGATCTGTCTCCCTCCTTAGGGTGGCTCCGACCCTGCCACGTGTCCTGCAGTACCGAATCTGCTTTCCTCCTTAGGGTGGCTCCAGTGCTACGACGTGTCCCGGGGGTCAGACCTACCTCCCCGACAGGGGAAGCACCGGTACTGCCACGTGTCCAGTAGCTTCGGATCTGCCTTCCCGTAGAGGGAAGCTCCAAAGCTATCACGTGTCACACGTCCGGACCTATGTTTGCAACGAGAAGACAGAGAGATCTCCAATAGCGCGGACATTCAAGGGCTATCAATCGGCTGTTACAAGATCTGGTTAACGCGTCATTAATGTTATATTAATGACGCACAATCAGAGGACTGTCAAGAACGGTAACGCTGCCATTAAAGCATGTTATCATGCTATTAACCACTCTTAACGCCCGTAGATTGTGTATACGGCGGTTATTACAGTCGGGACCACCTGTCGTGCCATGGTGCATACTGTAATAGCCGGTCTTTGGCATATAAAAAGGGTCACGCTGCACGGTAGAACTCAAGCTAATCCAAGCACATGCAAGTCATCCTAGACTAAGCTCAAGCTTACGCATTCCCATACAAGCAACACACACCCCGTGGAGTAGGGTATTACGCTCAGGCAGCCTGAGCCACGTAAAACTCTTTGTGTCACCTTGCTCTTGGATCTTGATTAGCACCCCGCCTAAATACAAACCTCCGCGGACTACTTCTTAGTAGTACCGGTGGAAGTGTTGTTGGCACACTTTGAGAGTGTTCTTTAGACTGGTATCAGATTCGGGTTGTTTATCCGTTTGCCGATTGATCGTATTCTCTCGGCCTTGATCTGTGAAATTCTTTGGGAAGGATGTGATTGCCTTGCAGTTGCTATAAATCCGCTACCTAAGTTGGATCGGCTTGGAGGTGCAATCACAACAGGGAAACCATTTAAGCCCGGTCCTCAGGCTGTCTGCCCCACTGAGAAGATGGCCGCCTCTGAAGCTAATATCATGGAAGTGTTGTTGGAATTGAAGACTTCTCTCGCTAATGTTAATGCTCGGGTTACGTCCATGGGATCAGATCTCTCTAAATTTCAGTCGCAGATGGATTTATCGATGAAGTCCATTTCAGTGTTGCAACAAGAGCAAGTGCAGATCGTGCACTTTCTGAAATCTTCAGGCTCTGGCTCGGGTTCTGGTGTACTGGGATCTTCACCAACTTCTGTTACTCCACTGCCGCTGCCACCACCACCTCCACCAAGACCATTTCATCATGTACATCAGGCGCCACCTCATCGGTCTATGTCATCTAACATCCCTCACCCTACTACTGAACAATCTAAACATGTTGCTCGATGTAATTGGGCCTGATGGTGCTGATGTCATGATTTGGCTTGATAAATGTGAAGCATATTTCACATATATGATATTCCTTATTAATTTTGAGTCTCTGCTGCTTCTCTGCATTTGTTGGACCGTGCATCCCACTGGTTTCAGAAATATAGACACTCTGTTAGAGTCCTACGTCGGGATCATTTCTCTGAAGCGATTACTACTGAATTTGGGGTGGATGTTCACAGAGAAAAATCCATGGAACTATTGAATCTGAGACAAACTGGGTCTGTCATGGAATATAAATAGAGTTTTGATCAGCTTGTTTATCATATTCAGTTACATGATGATTCATTGAGTGAAAGGATGCTGATCTCTCAATTTTTGATGGGGCTTAGAGATGACCTAAAGCCAGCAGTTGAGATGCACTTACCCACTATTGTAACACAAGCAACTACTCTAGCCTCTGTGCAAGAACAAGCAGTTGAATCAAAAGTTCAAAACTAGGCCTGGAAGACATTATGTTCAAAGAGCATCTTATACACCTCAAGTGAAGTCTGAACCTAAAGGATCCTTTTCTAGTATTGACTTGTGGAAGGCCAGGCAATTGAGGGAATTTTGTAGGGCCAACAATCTTTGTTTCAAGTGTGGAGATAAATTCACACCAACACACAAGTGCATTATACCTACAGAGCAACAACTGAAAATGTACTTTTTTCAGAAACGGCAGATATTGAGGTTTTCTTTCGAAGGATATACTAGATGCATTGGAACTGAACCAGGTCCATTATTCACCTGATGCTTCTTTTATACCACTATATGCACTGCCAGTGAATTGCAACATCATACTATTCAACTACAAGCTTTGGCTCAAAAACAAGTTCTACTGATTTTAGTTGACTCTGAGAGCACTCATTCATTCATTAACAATTTTCTGACCAAGTCCTTGTAGTGTGTTTTACAGCCTATCAGCACCATGCATGTTAAAGTTGTCAATGACACTTCTCTGTTGTGCTCCTCTGAGGACAAAGATTTCACATGGTGGTTACAAGGTAAAACATTTTGTCACACTGTAAAAGTGTTGGATATTGGAGCATATGATCTTATATTGGGCATGGATTGGCTTGAGAAGTTTAGTCACATGTAATGTGATTGGGTTCATAATGGATTGAAATTCCCTATCAAGGCTCTGTTATTAGGTTGCAAGGCATTATACCACCAGATTCTGAACCTGTACTGAAGGAGGCTTAGTTAGGGGTGAGAAAAAAACCGGGACCGAAAAACCGAAACTGAAAAAACCGAGACCGTAATCGAAAAGACCGAAATATCGGGTATCGGGTACTTTTCGGGTAGCGAATATAAATAACCAAAAAATAAATTTCGGATTCGGGTACCACTCTCGGGTAACCGAAATAACCGAATAGTTGGTCTCTCAAATAATAAGTTAAATTACACGTCGTAAACTATGAACAATTCAAACTTTGATATGTTTTTCAAGTTGTGATGTGTGAAGTTGTTTGATTTAAACGTTTATTTGTGATTGGTGATTTGTCAATTTATAATAAATTACCTCATAAGATTAAATTCATGAATAATATGAAATTTGTTCAAACATGACATGGATATAATGTATAATTCGTATATATCGGGTAGGATCGAAGATCGAACCAAAATTTTAGTACAAAAAATGTTCGGGTACCTAATATTATTACAACAATTCGGGTAGTGATTTCAAAAAAAAAACGAATTTTGAAAAAAGACCGAAATACCTAAACCGAAATATCGGGTAGACCGAACATCCACCCCTAGACTTAGTTGAGCAAATCTATAAATGGTGTCAAGGAAATCAAGTTTGGGCAGCTGTGTTTTTTCAGCCAACAGATAGTTCTATGCCTTTATCTGACAAAGCATGTTCTCTGAATTTATCCCCCGCTATTCAAAAACTGATCTTACAGTTTTCAGATGTTTTCAGTGCACCAACCACTCTACCACCATCAAGAGCATTTGACCAGTGCTATATCCTTAATTGCAAGACCTATCATTATTTCCCAGAGCAAAAAGATGAGATAGAGCGTCAAGTTTCAGAGATGCTTCAGTCAGGAACAGTGGTGCCCAGTTTAAGCCCTTATGCTTCCCCAGTGATTTTGGTCAAAAAGAAAGATGGCAACTGGAGATTTTGTTTGATTACAGAAGATTGAATAATATCACTATAAAAACAAATTTTCTCTGCCCATTATTGAAGAGTTTCTTGATGAAATCTCTGGTGCAACATTCTTCTCCACAATAGACTTTGCTTTAGGTTTTCATCAAATTAGAAGGGCACCTGCTGATGAATTTAAAACTGCATTTAAAACCCATCATGGACATTCACAGTTCAGGGTGATGCCTTCTGGCCTCACCAATGCTCCAACCACCTTCCAATGTCTTATGAACTCCATATTTGCTAATCACATGAGGAAATTTATATTAGTATTCATGGATGATATTCTAGTATTCAACAAATCCCTTGAAGAGCATGCTGTCCATTTACAGCCGGTTTTCTAAATATTGCAGGAACATAAACTGCATGTTAAGCTGAGCAAATGCTCTTTTGCAAAATAGGAGTTAACTTATTTGGGACATATCATATCTCAAAATGGAGTGGCAACTAACTGTCGATAGCCTGCAGACCGGGTAACCCCCCGCATAAGCTAAAAGAAGCTCTGAACTCGGCCTTCCTGCTAAGGCGGGTCCCGGGGCTACCACGTGTCCTTTGGCTCTGGACCCTTGCTCCCACCAAGGAGGGCTTCGAAGCTGCCACGCGTCCTCTGGCTCTGGACCCTTGCTCTGTAACACCCTCATTTTCATCCATCATGCATTGCATACATTCTAATACATATTTAACATTGAGCAACATAAAAAGGAACAAGTTTAAAATGGATTAGAAACAAAACCGCACTGAAGAATTCTCAAAAGTGGGAACTAGTTCGATTTTGGGGCAGACTAGTTTGATTTCTCTCCGACCTCACTCGGACTTGTCCGTTTTGTCGCGAACTAGTATGTTTTCCCCTGGACATTTTCGGACTTGTCCGGCCCATAGCGGACTAGTCTGATATCCCAAATTTCTTGAAATTTTGCTAAGTCCTTGGACTTGTCCGATTTTCCAGCAGACTTGTCCGTTTTTCCTCTTACTAAAGTCAGACTTGTCCGATTTTGGTCATACTTGTCTATTTTTCCCCTCTGGATAAGATTGGACTTGTCCGATGTCTAGTTCGGACTTGTCCGATATCTCTCCGTCTAACTTTGAACTAGTCTGACCCTTTTCGGACTTGTTCGATAAATCGCGACTCCGAGTTGATCTTTTGTTTCACGACTTGTTTCTTGGGTTTTAAGTTAAGTGGTCCTAGGGACGTCATGCCTAACACTTTTATAGCCCATGTGGGACTCTAAACCGACCCCTACTCATCTCAAACTCGAAATCCATCCAACCCTAGCCTCCACCTCTACATAAACAATACCACCCCTTGGCTTGACATCTATTTGCCACTTTTCCACCACACCCAAACCCTAGCTCATGAATAGCCGCCACCAAGGAGGGAGAAGGAGATCTAGAGCAAGGAGAAGAAAAGGAGGAAACAAAAGAGGATCAAGATCTCCGTCAACTTCGTGTTCTTTGTCAACAATCCATCATCAAGTTCTTCATCAACCCTAGATCGCCAAGATCCAAGTGTTGCCTCCAAGATCCTTGATTCATTAGAGTTCTAAACACCTGGTATACCTTCTACTTCCTTTTCCTTACGTGAATTCAACCCTGTTTCTCCAAATTCATGTCAATCTAGAAAACCCTAGTTCACCAGTTCTGCGAAGTGCGGACTTGTCCGGTTCCTAGAGGACTAGTCCGATTTTCCTGGTTAAATTGTGTTAAATTAATTCTAAAATTAGATCGAATCAACTCCAAACTATGTAGACTTCTTAATAACCATTATAGTTGATTAATAAATGTTATTAATAACTTATTAACTAGTTTTGCTTCCCATGTGCACCAATCATGCATGTCATGTCATATTGAGTAATGTTTGTGCACTCTTTGATTGTATTTCTTGTCTTGTATGTTTATTATGCGGATTAGACTGATTTGCGCTAGAGAGTGCCGCGGAGGATCTCCAGCACCAAGAGTTTGAAGGCTTTGACCCGAACCAATCCCAAGAGCAAGGCAAGTGTCCTTGAAGCATACTGATCCAATTTTTAAAATAAATGTTTTGATTGCAAAATTGCATGCTTGTGTCAATTTGATGGGGAATCCTATGATAGAAAGTTTACTAGATTTGTTTAACCACACTTATTACCCAGAATTCATGGTAGAGAGTCGGGATGGACTTTTTACCCTTTTTGCTTCGCTAAATTAATTGGGACGGGAAGACAACTATATCACTTAACTTAATTATGCATTAATGAGATTATGATTAATATGAACTGGTTAATATGATATGGTATTGGGTGATCTAAGCAAGCCTGGTATGTGGATGGGTTGGATGTTATGGTGGTTTGCTTGCTTTAGGTCTAAGGACCGATTTGTGGAGCGACCATCCAAGATTTACAGTGCCACCACGAGGCCAAGTATGGGTGCGGCGTATCTGATCAATTAGGACTTTGCTAGTGCTATTTGGACCATTAAGGATGCTCGGGGAAGGGGTAGTCGGATTGATGATTGGTGGGACTACCCTGGGATCCGAATGGCTCAAGAGGGGGCCCTTGGTTAAAGATGTGCTCAGTTGGAGGCATCGCCAACGTGAAACCTCAGTGGGGTCTAAATAGGCTAGTAATCTCTTTGTAAAGGCTATTTTGTGATCTCTTGGCCACACACCGACAGAAGTGTGAGACGACATAATAGAGGTTCTAGTCATCAAAAGGTAATGAAATCACAAACACGTGGGTAAAGTGGTACAACCTCTGCAGAGTGTGTCTAAAAACCATCATGATAGTCACGCTCCCGATCATGAACAACTTGTACCCTCACATGATTAGGGGAAACTTGGTATTGGGATGATTTGGTAATGGTTATGGCTGGTTATGAATCAAGTTCTGGTATTGGATATGATTAATGGTAATGGTGAAATCTGGAATATGGATGATGGTAATGAGATATGGACTGGTATTACGATGATTACATGGTTTATGATGGTTTTACTTCACATACGTATAATATATTGCTTTTCAAATGTTTTAATGTACTTTTCAACACTTAGCCACTATTATATTCGTCATTTGAATCAACTACATGTCATACTTTCCACACTTGCTGAGTACGACATGTACTCACCCTTGCAATTCCCCCACCAACAGTTGCAAGCCAGGATTGGGAGTATAACGATGATAATGCAGAGTTCTAGGCCGTGTCTGCCGTCAGCTTGCCTGTGGTGTTGATTGGAGTTGCGCTATACCCTATTTGCTTAGCTGCTTAGTTTGCTTATTTAGTTTATTTCCGCTGCATTAATTCAAAATTGTCATTAATATTCATTAGAGCTTGTATTCGAGGATATTCTGAATTGTGTAATAAAAGTGGTTAATTAATCTTGTTCCGTGGTAGTTTTCTGTATATCATTTTTTGAACGCACTCGTGTATGTGTGTTGAACGTCCTGAGCACACATATGTGTTCACTTGGTTCATTTTCAGAACCGAGTGTCACAAATTGGTATTAGAGCCACAGGTTGACCGTAGGACGCAACCTAGATAGAATGGACACTTTAGAGCACATAGGAGCACTCAGAAAGCAATGTATTTTTGCTTGGTGTGCTGTTTGCTATATATTGGTTGCTTGTGTGCTTAATAGAGGATTTTGGGATGCTTTAGCATTGCCATGTCATTGTAGGCTAGTATAGCTAGTTGCTTAGTTTCACATCCCTTGATGCATATAGTTGGGGACGTCTTTTAAATTCTTATCTCTTGCTTTTCTTCAGATGATGAGCACTCGCAACCAGAGGGATGGTAATGATGAGAAGGAGAACAATGGAGCACCTCAGAACAACAATGGACAAGGACCTGCTCATGGAGCTATCAATATTGAGCAGCTTTTGGCTATGCCGAACTAGCTCATGCAGACCATGATACAAACTATGGGACAATTGCAGACTGGTAACATAAAAAATCAGCCCCACATGCCTCCACCGCCACCCCCACCTCCTCATAACCGGTTGGGAGAGTTTATGAGTACTAGGCCACCAACCTTTGCTCAAGCTGCTGACCCTATGGATGCTAATGATTGGCTCAAGTCTGTGGAGAAGAAGCTAGCTATTGTTCAATGCAGTGACCAGGAGAAGGTGCTATTCGCCTCCCATCAACTAGTTGGAGCAGCTGTCAATTGGTGGGATTCGCTATGTAATGCTCATGAGAATCAAGAGGGGATTACTTGGGCTGAGTTCAAGGAGAGATTCCATTCTCATTATGTTCCAGAAGGTGTTATGATCTTGAAGAGGCAAGAATTTGAGAACCTGAGGCAAGGAGGATCGAGTGTGAGTGAATATCTCAATAAGTTCACTCAACTCTCAAGATATGCGCCTGAGGATGTGAGTCGGGACAGCCAGAAGCAATACTTGTTCATGAGGGGATTGAACAATGAGATCCAAGTGCAGTTGCTGAATTGTGACTATGCCAACTTCCAGAAGCTTGTGGACAAAACAATTGTTGTGGAGAACAAGGTCCGTGAGATGGAGCAAGACAACAAGAGGAAGGCGCCATATCAAGGACAACAACAAGGAATTAATGTGTGCCCTCGCTTTGCGCCTCCTAATGCGCCATATTACAACTCCTCTGCACGTGCTCATTGCCCTGGTTATGCATCGCGCCCAACTAAGTTTGTGCAGCAGTGCCCTGTTATGCAAGCACCTAGGCCTCCAATACCTTATTCACCTCGTGCCAACTTTCCTGGTGCAAATGTTCAAAATCAAGTTCGTTCAAATTCTGGTGCAGCAAAGAAGTGCTATAGTTGTGGAGAAGCTGGACACTTTGCGCATCAATGTCCTAAGTCAGGCCTTGGTCAAGGAAGCAATGCGCCAAGAAAAAAATCCAAGACCCAATGGAGGACAACCGCAAGGGAATCGTGGACATCAGAATTTTGCTCATGGCAACGTGAACCATGTCTCTACGGAGGATGCTCAACAAGCGAATGACGTGGTGATTGGTATGTTTCTCGCAAACTCCAAGCCGACAAATATGTTATTTGATTCTGGAGCATCACATTCATTCATTACATCAAAATATGTTGCCAAGTATAGTTTGCCTATCTCTCATATGAAGTTTACTCTATTGGTTAAGTCTCTTGGAGGAGAGATGAGGACAAATATAGTATGTCCAAAAGTAAGCCTTAGAATAAGGGGGGTAGACTTCTCCGCCAACCACAATGTTTTGGATTCTCAAGGATTGGACATTATACTTGGTATGGACCGGTTAAGAAAGCACAATGGAGTTATTGAGTGTGCCACGATGGCGGTGAAGTTAACCAATGAGGAAGGGATCACCATAGAGTTTGAAGCATCTCAACACTCACCGAAGCAATTGGAGTTGAATCATATGGATGGTGCCACAATTGAGGAGATTCCGGTGGTGTGTGAATTTTTGGATGTGTTCGTTGCCAGGTATGCCACCTAACCGAGACATTGAGTTTGTTATTGATTTAATACCTGGAATTGCACCTATAGCTAAGAGGTCATATAGGATGTCTCCTAAGGAATTAGTGGAGCTCAAGAAGCAGATTTAAGAGCAACTAGAGAAGGGTTTTATTCACCCCAGCTCTTCACCTTGGGGAGCACTCGTACTATTCGTGGATAAGAAGGATGGATCACAAAGGATGTGCGTGGATTACCGAGCTCTCAATGAGGTAATGATCAAGAACAAGTACACCTTGCCACATATAGAGGATTTTTTTGATCAAATGAAGGGTGCTTGCGTCTTCTCTAAGATTGATTTGAGGTTGGGATACTTTCAAATGAAGATTAGACCATCTGACATACCCAAGACAGCTTTCAGGACACGATATGGATCCTATGAGTACACCGTGATGTCCTTTGGATTGACGAATGCACCAGCGTATTTTATGTACCTCATGAATAAGGTCTTCATGGGGTACTTGGATAAATTCGTTGTGGTGTTTATTGATGACATTATGATTTACTCGAAGTATGAGAAGGAACATGAGGAACACTTGAGGCTTACGTTGCAGAAATCGAGAGAGCACCAATTGTACACCAAATTCAGTAAGTGCTAGTTTTGGGTCATGTCATCTCAGGAGGAGTATCGGTTGACCAAGGAAAAGCGAGGGACGTGTTGAAGTGGGAACCCCTGCAAAACGTAAAGGAGATCCGAAGTTTTCTTGGAATGGTTGGATATTACCGCCAGTTCATTAAGGACTTTTTCCAAAATAGCCAAGCCAATGACGTGGTTGCTAATGAAGGGGAAAGCATTTCAATGGACTCAAGCTTGTCAAGAGAGTTTTGAGGAATTGAAGAAAAGGTTAACAACAACCCAATTTTGGTATTGTCGGATGTGAGCAAGAGTTTTGATATCTATTGCGATGCATCAAGACAAGGACTTGGATGCGTGCTCATGCAAGAAGGTCAAGTGGTTGCATACACATCGAAGCAATTGAAGAAACATGAGCAGAACTACCCAACGCATGATCTGGAACTCGCAGCCGTGGTACACGCATTGAAGATTTGGAGACACTACATCCTTGGACATATGTGTGAAATTATACGGATCATAAGAGTCTTAAGTATATTTTCACACAAATGGATCTGAATTTGAGGCAACGAAGATGGTTGGATCTCATCAAGGATTATGATTTGGGAATCAATTATCACCCGAGAAAAGCCAATGTAGTGGCCGATGCTTTGAGTCAGAAAGGAGTAAGTCACCAACTCACGGTTCGAGAATTACCATTCGAGTTATGTAAGGAGTTTGAGCGGTTGAACCTTAGATTTGTGAATGAGATGGGGATGATGGAGTTAAACCCGATTTTGGAGCAAGAAATTCGAGGGGGCCAAGCGAAAGATGAAGAAATTCAAGATATCAAGGAAAGAACCCAAGAAGGGAGAGAATTCAGATTTGATGAGGATGAACATGGCACTCTATGGCTTGGTAAGAATATTGTCGTACCTAATGTGAAGCATATTCGGGAAACAATACTAAAAGAGGCACATGACTCGCCATACTCGATTCACCCAGGTTGTACCAAGATGTACAAAGACTTGAAGACGTGTTATTGGTGGGATAGCATGAAGAAGGACATAGCTGAATATGTAGCTTTGTGTGATGTGTGCCAACGAGTCAAGGCGGAACATCAAAGGCCAACTGGATTATTGCAACCATTGAAGATTCTAGAATGGAAGTGGGAAGAAATTGGAATGGACTTCATAGTTGGTTTACTGTGTACACAGTCTGGTCATGACTCAATTTGGGTAATTGTGGATCGATTAACCAAGTCAGCTCACTTTATTCCCGTCAAAACCACCTTTAATGGAGAGAAATTGGCGGAATTGTATATGGGAAGAGTAGTATGTTTGCATGGAGTTCCAAAGAGGATAATGTCGAATAGAGGTTCTTAGTTTACCTCCAGATTTTGACAGAAATTGCATGAAGCTTTGGGAACAAGGTTGAATTTTAGCTTAGCATGTCACCCACAAACAGATGGACAAACTGAGAGGACCAACCTGATTATAGAGGACATGTTGAGAGCTTGTGCTTTAAAGCATGGGAAGAGTTGGGACAAGATCTTTCCATATGCAGAATTTCATACAAAAATAGTTATCAAGCAAGTTTGAATATGCCACCTTATGAAGCACTATATGGAAGTGTAGGATGCCCTTGTTCTGGAGTGAGACAGTGGAGAATCAAGTATTTGGTCCGGATGTGTTGCTAGAAGCTGAAAAACAAGTTCAGGTAATTCGTGAAAACTTGAGGGCCGCTCAATCACGGCAAAAAGGCTATGCATACAATAGGAGAAGGAAACTAGCCTTTGAAGTAGGAGATTTTGTTTACCTTAAGGTGTCTCCAATGTGAGGTCATGAGAGGTTTAACATAAGAGGCAAGCTAGCACCTTGCTATATTGGGCCATTCAAGATTTTGGAGAAAATAGGAGAAGTAGCATATAAGTTGGAGATGCTAGATCATCTTTCAGATGTTCACGATGTGTTTCATGTTTCCCAGCTCAAGAAGTGCTTTAAGGTACTGGAAGAACAAGTGCCAATGGAAGAATTGGAATTAGGGGCAAATTTGTCTTATGCCGAACAACCGGTAAAAATCATGGAAATCAAGGAAAGAGTCACCAGAAACAAGGTTATAGATGGTGTAAAGTTCAATGGAAGCATCACACAGAATAAGAGGCAACATGGGAGTTGGAGGATGATCTCAAGAAGGAATTTCCCTATCTCTTCTCTTCCGCGTTGAATCTCGAGGGCGAGATTCATTTTAAGGGGGGTAGGTTTGTAACACCCTCATTTTCATCCATCATGCATTGCATACATTATAATACATGTTTAACATTGAGCAACATAAAAAGGAACAAGTTTAAAATAAATTAGAAACAAAACCACACTTAAGAATTATGGGAAGTGCGGACTAGTCTGATTTCGGTGCGGGCTAGTCCGATTTCTCTCTAACCTCGCTCGGACTTGTCTGTTTTGCCGCGGACTAGTCTGTTTTCCCTTGGACATTTTCGGACTTGTCCGAACCATAGAGGACTAGTCCAGTATCCCAAATTGCTTGAAATTTTGCTAAGTTCCTGGACTTGTCTGGTGTTCCAGCGGACTTGTCCGTTTTCCTCTGAGTAAAGTTGGACTTGTCCGATTTTGGCCAGACTTGTCTATTTTTCCCCTCTGGATAAGATCGGACTTGTCTGATGTCCAGTGCGGACTTGTCCTATATCTCTCTGTCTAACTTCGGACTAGTCTGTCCCTTTTCGGACTTGTCCGATAAATCGTGACTCCGAATTGATCTTTTGTTTCACGACTTGTTTCTTGGGTTTTACGTTAAGTGGGCCTAGGGACATCGTGCCTAACTCTTTTAGAGCCCATGTGGGACTCTAAACCGACCCCTACTCATCTGAAACTCGAGATCCATCCAACCCTAGTCTCCACCTCTATAAACAACCCCACCCCTTGGCTTGACATCTATTTGCCACTTTTCCACCACACCCAAACCCTAGCTCGTGAATAGCCGCCACCAAGGAGGGAGAAGGAGATCTAGAGCAAGGAGAAGAAGAGGAGGAAACAAAAGAGGACCCAGATCTCCATCAACTTCGCGTTCTTCATCAACAATCCACCATCAAGTTCTTCATCAACCCTAGATCGCCAAGATCCAAGTGTTGCCTCCAAGATCCTTGATTCATTGGAGTTCTAAACACCTGGTATACCTTCTACTTCCTTTTCCTTACGTGAATTCAACCTTGTTTCTCTAAATTCATGTCGATCTAGAAAACCCTAGTTCGCGAGTTCTGCGAAGTTCGGACTTGTCCGGTCCCTAGCGGACTAGTTCGATTTTCCTGGTTAAATTGTGTTGAATTAATTCTAAAATTAGATCGAATCAACTCCAAACCAGTGTAGACTTCTTAATAACCATTGTAGTTGATTAATAAATGTATTAATAACTTATTAACTAGTTTTGCTTCGCATCTGCATCAATCATGCATGTCATGTCATATTGAGTAATGTTTGTGCACTCTTTGATTGTGTTTCTTGTCTGTATGTTTATTGTGCGGATTAGACGGATTTGCGCTAGAGAGTGCCGCGGAGGATCTCCAGCACCAAGAGTTTGAAGGCTTTGACCCGAACCAGTCCCAAGAGCAAGGCAAGTGTCCTTGAAGCATATTGATCAAATTTTTAAATAAATGTTTTGATTGCAAAACTGCATGCTTGTGTCAATTTGTTGGGGAATCCTATGATAGGAAGTTTATTAGCTTTGTTTAACCACCCTTGTCACCCGGAATTCATGTTAGAGAGTCGGGATGGACTTTTTACCCTTTTTGCTTCGCTAAATTAATTGGGATGGGAAGACAACTATACCACTTAACTTAATTATGCATTAATGAGATTATGATTAATATGAACTGGTTAATATGATATGGTATTGGGTGATCTAAGCAATCCCGATATGTGGATGGGTTGGATGTTATGGTGGTTTGCTTGCTTTAGATCTAAGGACCGGTTCGTGGAGCAACCATCCAGGATTTACAGTGCCACCACGAGGCCAAGTATGGGTGCGGCGTAGCTGATTAATTAGGACTTTGCTAGTGCTATTTGGACCATTAAGGATGCTCGGGGAAGGGGTAGTCTGATTGGGTTTGTTGATGATTGGTGGGACTACCCTAGGATTCGAATGGCTCAAGAGGGGGCCCTTGGTTGAAGATGTGCTCAGTTGGAGGCATCACTACCGGTGAAACCTCAGTGGGTTCTAAATAGGCTAGTAATCCCTTTGTAAAGGCTATTTTGTGATCTCTTGGCCGCACACCGACAAAAGTGTGAGACGGCATAATAGAGGTTTTAGTCATCGAAAGGTGATGAAATCACAAACACATGGGTAAAGTGGTACAACGTCTCCAGAGTGTGTCTAAAAACTATCATGATAGCCGTGCTCCCGGTCATGAGCAACCTATTCCTCACATGATTAGGGGAAACTTGGTATTGAGATGGTTTGGTAATGGTAATGGTTATGGTTAATAATATGGTTATGGCTGGTTATGAATCTGTAAGACCTATATGTGCTGAATACATTGGCTTGTAGTGAATACACTTGGCTTTGATGATAAAAGTTTTTAATATCACCAAAACACCTTTTTATCAAGGTCCGTCTCTAGCTCCGAGCTATAGCAAGGTCCGACCATAGGTCCGACTTGTTTTGGGTAGCTCTGGCTACGTTAGATGCTAGGTCCAACTTCTTGGTAAGGTCCGACTAGCTTTGGTTAGCTCCGGTGAGCTTTATCTTTAGCTCCGGCATGACTTTGTTAGCTCCGACATGTCTTTGATAGCTCCGGCATATATTTGATAGCTCCGGCATGCTTTTGCTAAGCTCCGACGTACTTTGTCTAGCTCTGGTTTTGGGTTGACTAGTTTTGACTAGTTTTTGGTAAGATCTGGTGCTAGGATCTACTAGTTTTGGTAAGCTCCGGCAGGTGCTTCATTGTACTAGTTTTGGTAAGCTCCGGGTCAAGCTCCGGCTTGCTGTGGGATGGTCCGGAACTTGACCACAATACTTTTGCTTTTCATTTGCAAAGTTTTGAACATGCTTTATATTCTTGGAAAGATTGCTTAGCATTCATTTGCTAAGTTTTTGGTGCGTTTTGGTTGATATGGATGATATCGTGTTACTGTGGTTTTGCAACATGCTTATGTGAGGTTCTCATGTAGGGTGTTGTGTTCGGAACTGACGTGAGTCAAGTCGAGGACTTGGGCTCGTATGGATTGGTTGTTTCTTCATGTGCAGGTGTTGCTTGAGTTCAAGACATGGCTGGTGACGGGATCCATTGGACTAGTCTCAGGGAGGAGATGAGGTTCCAACAACCAAATTCAGGAGGAATTGTGGTTGAGCTGATCAGGAGGTTGCGCAGCATGATTGAATCAAGAACAATGCATATGAAGGTATCGTGGACGTCATTGGAAGATGTTTGCACATGTGCAAGGAGTACATGGACGTAGCTACATGGTTCCAAGACGTTATGAAGAGATGTGGACGTAAAGAGTTGGTCGGAAAGGTCCCACCGACTAGGTTATGGACTCAGGCTGCAGCTGAGTCGGGTTTGACTCAAATATGGATAGATTTGAGTTGGTTATGATAGGATTTCATGTGGGTCATGAATTTGAGTTGTTTAGGAATGTGGGATATGTTCCTAAGGTGTTTGAAAGTCCTAAGATTGGTTCTATCTGCGTATAGAAGAATCTTGAGCAGTTATGGAAAGTTACGATTCATGATCTGAGTAGGATTGGAGTCCTAGTTGATATTGGGTTGGCCTAAGGGCTGGTTATATAAGCAAGGGAGCCCAGAGCTCGTGGTGCACGACTTTGGGGCTGTTCCTCTTGTGTTCTATTGCATAAAATTTGTAGTTTGAAGGAACTTTTGTGCCTTGTTCGTCCGACTTGTTCTAGACAAGTTTTACTCGTCGAGTTTCTGGACAACACTACCTTTCATCGGTGGTTTTATCATAACTCGAGTTTTACAAATACAATTGACGTGATTCATTTTGGGTTGTCTTCACAACTTGATTGTCTATCATCTGTCAAAATTTCACGGTCATTGGATTTGTGGTGTATGATCTACACGAGTTTCTTTGCAGCGTTCCAGAACTGTTTTTTCTCGGGTAGGGTAGATTGACCATTGTTTGATCTTTCAATCATAACTTGAGTTTTCTCAACGGATTTGAGTGATTCTGTCGGTGGTTTGGAACCGGCAGGTCTCCCGACACTACTAAAGTGTTAGAGGAGTTTGAGGTTCGGTGTGGGCGCGCGGAAATTCAAGAAGGTGAATTGTAAATGATGCAGGAGACACAAGAATTTACGTGGTTCGGGCCGCATGAGCGTAATACCCTACTCCACGGGGTGTGTTGATGTTGTATTGGATGTATGAGCTTGTACCGAGCGTCTAGAGGGTCCATAGGGCGTGTCTATAGCCGTCCCTTATGTATCGTCGGCCTGTCCTTTTATAGTACAAGGGCAGGCCGTTACAAGTTAGCCTGGCCCGACATGTGGCCCCGGCGGTTACTGATATTGATATACATTCAACACGTTTAATTACCCTTAATGACCGAGTTATGGGCTTTGACAGCACTGTTACTGGTAATTAAGGTCATCCGATCGTGTGTCATTAATGAAGTATTAATGACACTTGGTCGGGTCTTGAAGTCCTTGATTCCCCTTTGAAGATCCGGAGCCATTGTAGAGCCTTCCGGAGGTTAGAGGCTGAAGATCCGATGGTTGGACACGTGGCAGCACCGGAGCACACTGTGGAGAACAGATGGCTCCGGTGTTACCCGACACGTGTCAGCACCGTAGCTTCCCTTGGTCTGGAGTTAGGTCCGGATGTGCCACTTCGGTACATAGCCCGGAGCTTCCCCCTTGCGGGCGGTAGCTCCGGTTTGATAGTACACGTGGCGACCCAGGGACTAACCATGTTGGAGAAGCGGGTCCGGACATGTCTGACATGTGGGCCTCCGAAGGTCTTTAAATCAAGTGGGTGACTTTCCCTTGAGATCTTTGCAATCCCAAGGGGTATATGGTACCCAGGGTACTGACAGTGGCCCCCTGGGCCCACCTCCGGGGAAGACCCCTTGGATGAAGTCATTCCGCCGAAGGTGGGTCCATCCTTCGACTTTTGAACTGAGTCTTCAAAGGTCTTCAGATGTGCCGTTGGCGATGGTTTGGAGTTAAATCCTCGCCGCGTGGTGTATCCCGCGTGCGGCAGGTGAGATCTTTGGCGTGCGGATCTCACGCAATTGAAGGTCGCCAGTTCCCGATACGAAAATCGTATCGGTTCCGCGCGCCTTGTCAGGCCGTCGCCTTTGGGCTTCCCGCCTCATGATGGCAACCGTTCGCCTGGGTAAGAACCTCGACTTGATCGTCGGGGTAGTCTCGGGCCCTCTTGTCATCGGCTGTGTGGAATTTTTGAGTGGTATCTTCGACTTCCTCAATTTTGTAATCCCTTGTCTCTAGATGAATAAAATCCCCAAATTTTTGTGAATTTCACTTTTTGTCTTCAACACTTTTGTCTTCACTTGGCCCCCTGGTAGATGTACACAATTTGATTGTGAACATGTACCAAGAGGATATTGTGTTTTGTTGAAGACTCATTTGCTTCGAACTTGTAGAGTGTAGTTCCGAAGTCTTCGATAGTGAAGGCCCCCTAAGGTCAAACTGACTACCGTCGGAGCTTAGTAGCTCCGGCAATAGTCCCTATCAACGCGTAGAGCATCGATAGTTAGCCCTCCGGGGTGTCGGAGCTTAGTAGCTCCGACACTGACCTTTGCCAACACGTAGCTTGTTGGCAGCAGACTCCATTTCTGGGGTCTTCTCACCATCTTTTATTTTACGTCGACGGCTGGCCCCCCTAGCTTTACCGGAGCTTGGTTGCTCCGATGATGCTCGTTTTCAATGCTTAACATCTATTACAAGCCACCTAGAGGAGTCGGAGCTTTGTTAGCTCCGGTTTTTCTCCATCAACGTGGATTTTATTTTTCCTACACACTGAAGCCAAGAAAAATAGTAAAATTTGTTTCTTGCCTATAACTTCGTCGTGGCTTACGATTCTCGAGAAAATTTTAGGTTGAACGCGATTCTAAATACAACCGAATGCGTTGCCTTTTCATCCAGATCCAATTGTACTTGGACCCGCCTTACTTCGGCCTGCCGGGGTGTAGGTAGAGTGGCGTACTTAGGGTGCTTGACCAGGCTAAGTCGATAGCACACTCCGGCCCAAGATTGGCTTGGCGGCATTCAGGCGAGTGGGCCATGAACAATATTTGAATCCAAAAGAATCGACAATACAACTCGAATCGTATATGAACCGGTCGAACTAAAATTTCTTAAGAATTGCACGTCTTTGTTATAGACAAGAAAGAGAAAAATAAAAAAGAATGTTGAGCCTGTACAAAATAAATGCACGTGGAGTCTGTTTCATATGAATATGTCTTTCATTATAGGTCCGGGGTACAGGGGAAACAAGTACACTCTTAGGGTACAGAACCAGGCTAAGCGTGTTTAATTTATCGTTTGACCCAGGGTAGCTAGCCACACTTTTAGTTCTAAGACTGTGACAAGTGTTGCATGAACTTTGCGGACCTTCCGGAGAAGGTCCGGCTGTTCTCTCGGAGGAACTACCTGACTTTGTACAATGACTCTACAACATACACCTCAAGTTACTACAGACTGACCCCCGTGATATTAAGTGTATAACTTACGGAGGTGCTCGATGTTCCAAGGATTTGGGAGAGGTGTCCCATCCTCAGTAGCCAAGCGAACGCTTCCGGGACGGGATACTTTAATCACTCGGAAGGGTCCCTCCCAGCTGAGGGAGAGTTTGTTTAACCCTTCTCTGGATTGTATTCTCCATAGCACCAGATCGTCTTCCTCGAGCTGTCGGTTGTGTACATGCCGCTGATGATAGCGCCGTAGGGCTTGGCGATATCGGGCATTCCGAACAGCTGCTTGGCACCTTCCCTCCTCAGGGAGGTCTAGGTCTTCACGCCGGAGCTGGTCCTGCGTGGCTTCGTCGAAGGTCCGGACCCGGAGTGAACCCAAGGTGATTTCGGAGGAAGGATTGCTTCAGCTCCGTACACCAGGAAGAAGGGTGTCTCTCCAGTTGACCGTTATGGAGATGTCCTGTTGGCCCATAAGGTGGGCGGAAGTTCTTCAATCCAGTTGGCTCCATGTTTTTTCAAGCGCTCATAAGTGCGCGTTTTGAGTCCTTTAAGGATTTCAGCATTTGCTCTCTCGGCTTGGCCATTGCTTGCTGGGTGAGCTACGGAGGCGTAGCAAACTTGTATGCCGAGGTCTTCGCAATATCCTTGAAATGCAGAGCTTGTGAATTGGGTCCCATTATCAGTGATGATTTTGTTTGGGACTCCAAATCTGCAAACAATGGACTGCAAAAAGTTGATAGCAGATTGCTTGTTGATTGTCACAACTGGAGTTGCTTCCGGCCACTTGGTGAACTTGTCAATGGCGACGTACAGGAACTTGTAACCTCTGACGGCTCTTGGGAAAGGTCCCAAGATGTCCATCCCCCACACAGCGAAGGGCCATGTAGGAGGTATCATTTGTAGGGGCTGAGCCGGTGTGTGAATTTGCTTTGCATGAAATTGACATGCTTCGCATTTCTTCACCAGCTCAGTTGCATCCTGGAGTGCTGTAGGCCAGTAGAAACCATGCCGAAAGGCTTTACCAACCAGCGTGCGGGAAGACGCGTGGTTCCCACACTCGCCTCCATGGATTTCTGCGAGGAGTTTGCAGCCTTCTTCCCTTGTGATGCACCGCATTAGGATGC